>PIJE02002893.1:44847-47347 GCA_002895965.2 Coryphaenoides rupestris | reverse complement strand
AATTTATGAAAATCAGATCTGTCGCTTCGACGACAACGGCGCTCTGGCAGGGGGCAGGGTGGCCGGAGTCCCGACGCTGAGTTTCATCAGCTTAAGCGTCGGTACGGCCCCCCGCTGGCCCCCTCGGGACCCCCTCACTCTCTCTCTCTCTCTCTCTCTCCGTCTCTCTCTTTTAGGGGGATTTCGGCGATCTCGTCTCCTTCTCATCTCTCGGTCCGCTCGTCTATCGAAAAAGAAAGGGGGCTGGCCCGATCCAATTACCAGCTTGGCAGCCGACTCCGCTGTCGACGACGACGACGACGACGACGACGACGTGCCAACCAACCTGGGCACAGGACTGAGTCTCTTAACAAAACACACACAACACAACAAACAAACAAACAACACAAACAACAACACAAACACACACAAACAAACAAACAACACAAAACACACACAAACAACACAAACACAACAAACACAACAAACAACACACACAACACAACAAACACAACAAACACAACAACCAAACACAAAAACTCTCGTCTCGCTCCCCGCGTCTCCGTCTCCGTCTCCGTCTCCGCTTTCAGGCCTCATTCGCTCTCTATCTCTATCGATGCTGCTGCCTTTATCTTTTCTTTTTCTTCATTTCCCTTTGCGGTCTCTTCTTACACACACACACACACACACACACACACACACACGATGTGACGTGTGGTCGGCCATTGGTTTGCCTGCCTGAGATATAGTCGTGTGTGTGTGTGTGTGTGTGTGTGTGTGTGTGTGTGTTTGTTCCCCGTGTGTGTGTGTGTGTGTGTGTGTGTGTTTATGCGTGTGTGTGTTGTGCGGGGGGGAGGGGGGGGGGGGCGTTTGTGTTAAACGGCTGCTTCGAGCGAGCGGTTTAAAGACATGATTTATAGGACGATGATGTAGAAGGAATTCCCCCGTGCGCTTCTCAAATAACTCCCCCCTTCCCTCCCCTCCACCACACACACACACACAAAATATATGTAATCCATATTTGCGCTGAAATCTCTCTATGTACACCCCCCACCCCCACAGAAGCCCATAAGACCGAGATGAATCAAACACGGGGCTGTATCACGGCGACTGGTTTTGCCGATTCAATTGAGCATGTAAAGACACACAAGTGAGTTATCACTTCAACACACTGTCGATATTTAATGGAGCGGACCGGACCCACACAACACAACACAACACAACACAACACTGAGAGAGGTGTGATTTGACCCGGGATTGTTTGCTTTGAATATTAATATAATAATCCAAAAAACCGATGGCAACGGTTCCCGGGTTTCCACATTACCGACTAAGCCATCGTTAAAGGGTAATGCGTCGAAGCGCTAAGGCTAGCGCTAGGCCGTGGAGAGAGAGAGAGAGAGAGAGAGAGAGAGAGAGAGAGAGAGAGAGAGAGAAGAGAGAGAGAGAGAGAGAGAGAGAGAGAGTGTGTGTGAAGTGTGCAGACGACACACACATGGCACCACCACCATTGCTACTGTGGGAGTTGTATCATCGCCTCTGTGGTCAAAATACAAATGATTTCTGCTCCAGTCCTGTTGGCCGGGAGCCGATTTGCTTGCCTCACAACTCACAACCAATTAGTATATATCATTTGATATATTATATATGCACACACACACACACACACACAAACACACATATGTTGTGTGTGTGTGTGTGTGTGTTACTGGTTGTATTGACCCTTTAAAGGGTGAGACCGACTGGGTGTGCTGTAATCATTCAAATACTGTACAACCCCCATGAATGTGACCAAGTCATTTTGAGGCATAAATAACCTTTCGGTCACAAGGTAGGAGCTAAGTCGCTTGGGTTGCCCTAAATGTAAATGTAAATGTAAATGTATAAATAGGTTCCTTACATTTGAATCAAAAGAAGGCGTGCCCTTGTCCCTTGTCCCCGCCCCCCCGGCGAGCGGTGTCTACGCGACGCACGCAGACGGCGCGTCGTCCGCGAGCTTAGCTTCCCCCGCGCCGTCCAACCTGGCCTCGCCTCCGACGGGGGATGAGAAAAAATAGATTATCGTCCTCGTTTTAGCGTATTACAACAAGGTCTACGCGGATAGATATGTACGCGCCGCATATAAAGGCTTAGCCCCGTTTCCCCCCCGCTAATACGTTTATCTTCCGGAGTATTAGCTCTCGCGCTTATTGTCCGCCGCCGCCGCGGAGAGACGACCGCAGTCAATTCCCTCTTTGGAAATCGTTTCCCGTTCTAATCTAGACGCCGTATTTTTCCTCGCAGCGGCCGTTATCGGAGCCGGCCGACAACTTATAACTACGGATGCGACGTACATACAGTCACCGCGCATTTATATTTCCCGAGAAGTATTCTAGAAAAATACAAGCTTGATAACAAGAGTGTGTGTGTGTGTTTGGCGGCTGGTTTGAGCACCCAGCCGCAGACTATACAACTGGGCCAGGTGAGGCCGCACGTCGGAGGAGGGGCGTCGACTAATCAGCTCTCCGCACGTTTTTCTTTA
>PIJE02002893.1:29847-39847 GCA_002895965.2 Coryphaenoides rupestris | reverse complement strand
CACACACACACACACACTTACACACACACAAATACCAAACTAAGAAGGAAAACATGGCCATGAAACAATGACAACAATAAAAGGACACACACACACGCACACACACACACACGCACACACAGTTCGTGCTCACAAAGAAACATGTTGCAGCCGGCAAATTCATAATAGAGCCAAATTAGTTCGATATTTGCATTGTGTGTGTGTGAGTGTGTACGACATGTGTAACAAGGGTGTGTGTGTGTGTGTGTGTGTGTGTGTGTGTGTGTTAGTTTAGGTGTGTGTGTGTGTGTGTGTGTGTGTGTGTGTGTGTGTGTGTGTGTAAGAGAAGGGTGAGGGGGCGGGGTGGGAGGTGAGCTAGTTGCTGACAGGCGTCGGGTTTCCAGAGAGGATGTGTTTTATCAACAGGTGTTAGGAAGCCAATGAAGATATGGGGACAGATAACAATCGGGGCCGAGAACTGAGAGAGAGGAGAGACACAGAGAGACAGAAGGGAGAGAGAAGAGAAAGAGAGAGAGAGAGAGAGAGAGAGAGAGAGAGAGAGAGAGACATAGAGAGACACAGCGCACGAGCCCACAGACAGCCCAGAGCGTCCTCCTCCTCCTTGTCTTTCTACAGAGGCTCTGAAACGGCCTGTCACCACTTCACGAGTCGCCCTGCTCCCAGCCCCCAGCCGCCAGCTCCCAGCCCCCAGCTCCAGCCCCACACCAGCCCCCAGCCCACCCAGCCCCCTGCTCATCTCCAGCTTATCTGCTCCATCTAGCAGCAAAGTGCAGCACAGCTCTCAACAGCCAAGACGACACTCAAAACAAAAGCTTGGCTCGGTTACCGTTCGTAGCATGAGGAACTGGAAGGTGTACGGTGCGAGGAAGGGCTTCGGTATTCCTGCAGCAGCCAGAACACACGTTTTCTCCCCGAGGGGGCGGATCGCCTTCCAAGCATTCCGTTGTACTTGTTACGTGGGGCAATAAAGAAATCTCAAACTTTGCCTTGCTCCTGGCGACTTTTAGCATTTGTGTTGGGTCTTACAGGCATTATGGGGACAGAACCCTCGGGCGGCATTTGCATTTATATTTTATTGGTCCTCCTAGAGAGCAATAATGAATCCTTAAGAAGCTTTCAAATGAGAGAAGATTCCCACACAATGACGGATGCACACGTACAGTATTCTCTGTGTGTTGTGTATGCAGTCAGACAACATGAAGAGAAAGTTTCAAGAAGTGGATCGAGGAGTGAAATATCCGGATAAGACAACTACAGTAATTACAGACAGCAACTAATGCCCCAGAACACATTGTGCAACACCACATGGTGCGCCACCGCATAATTCTAAAAGTTTTAGTCGAAACGTTCAATGAGAACGACAGAAAATCCCTAGAGACGGAGCTTTCCTGCCCGGGGGCGCCTTCAGTTTTGGCTAAACCCCCCCACACCACCCCCCCCAAACAAGCTGGCATCCCCTGCGAGACAGACAGGGCGCGACGGAGAGACTATGAAATCGCTCCCAAGGGAACGCGCGGGCTATCTGTGGCACGGTCCAGGTAGCGGTAGGCGGTGGAGGTGAAATTGGGTGGCGTCGGTACATCCTGGCCGCTTCTAAACCTGGAGGAGGAAACTAATCGCGGAGTCCCAAACAGGGCCACGGCGATGAGTGAGGGCTTCACATGGGGCCGAGGGGACGGTGTAAGGTAGGTGGTGGCAGTTGTTCTAAGTGTGGTGTCTTCCCCCAAGCCTACCACCGTGGCTAACTTCATTAAGACAAACGCAGGCCTTGTGTTTTAGGGCCCAGGATGGATCCTTGGGGAACCGCCCCATTGGTCACAGCCACTCTCTGCTTCCCTCCTTTGGACCATGTTCACTCCATTATGAAACCAACATCACACCACACACACACACACACGACATACTTATATATAGAGATTGAACGTCAGGCTTGACTGCAGACTGAGACTCTAATGTGCGGTTTTTGGATATCTGAACGCAAAAGTTTGTCTCGCGGTCTGTGTCTGTGTTCGCCTTTATAACATCATATATCTACCGTTACAACAACGTGCAAATTGACATACTCCGCGTATTACACAAGCGACCTTCTGCGTTACACGTTTAACGCAACAGAGAGTTCACCAGCACCGCCTGTAATCAGCCAAACGCCGGGGACAGAAAACAGCAAAGTACCAAGCTAACGCAAATCCTACGCACACTTTCACTCTGATTGTGTTACGACCCAAAGCCAGACTCCAACCAACAAACTGAAAATATATGCAATGGAAAACCACTCACCATCTGTACTATAACTTATGCCTTTTCACCGAAACCAATAGTACAAGCGATAGCGGAGCGTATCAAACATATGTACTGTTGCAGGTTCTTGCTCAGCCACAAGGTGTCACTAAATCCAAGTTGACGAGAGCGAACCCCCGGACCAAGCGTCCCACAGTGGGGGGGCGCAGGGGTCTCACAAGCCACCCCCCTCATGCCTCAGAAGAGATTCCTCTCCTCTCTCTCTCTCTCTCTCTCTCTTCTCTCCCTCAATGTCTCTCTCTCTCTCTCTCTCTCTCTCTCTCTCTCTCTTCTCTCTCCTATCCTCTCTATCTATCTATCTATCTCTCCTCCTCCTCTTATCTCTCTTCTCTTCCCTTTCCCTCTCCTCTCTCTGGCTCTGTCTCTCTCTCTCTCCTCCTCTCCTCTCATATACTGTATCTCCCTTCCTTTCTCATCTCTCTCTCTGACTCTCTGTCTCTCTCCGTCTTTCTATGTCTCTCCCTCCCTCTATCCTATCCAGCCTCATATCTCTTCTCTCCGTCACTCCCGTCGCGGTGTCCAGCCCTAAATGCACCTCTTGTGCACAGGAACCCGCCGGTGTGCTAATTTCCCCGCATTGTGACGACTGTAATTATGCTATCGCTCGTAAGCACGATAACGCCACCATGTACGCCCGGGCAACAGAGGACGGTGTCGGGGGGGCGTGGCTTCCCTGCGGTGTAGGGGGGGTGTTGCGGGGAGCTGGTTTCACCGGGGGAACTCTGGCGTTCTGGATGGATGGCGTTCCGTGGTGTAAACAGAGACGCCGGGCACAGCGGGCTAAATCACTTTGGTCAACGGTAAATAAACGGAGGGGACTAAATTATTTTTTTTGTTAAAAGCGTCGTCCGGTAATCACTGTTCACTGCAGGAAAAGGACGGAGGGAACGCTCAGCATTATGCTAGCTGGTGAGGAACTCGTTGGTTGTGTGTGTGTGTGTGTGTGTGCATGTGTGTGTGCATGTGTGTGTGTGTGTGTGTGTGTGTGTGTGTGCGTGTGTGTGTGTGATCTGCTAAGCGGTTGAAACCTCAGGTCCTGGGTCAGCCTTTCATCACAGGATGACAACTGGCCAAGGAATTCCTGAAACCTGGGAGGGGGTTACGGTTACTGATTATTAATATTAATTGTGCACATTCACACACACACACACACACACACACACACACACACACACATGCACACACACACACACACACATGCGTTTTCGTCTTCTTTGACATGTTTCTGTTAGACGTGTGTGTTTTTGTATATCCGGGGCAGTATCTTATCTGCCTCCTCGTGACCCCTCTGCTCCCTGTCCAACCTGACATGCTGGATTCCGGCTTGACCCAAAATGGCGGTATGGTCAACAGGCCCGGCACTATGGAGGGCGGGGGGGGACCTGTCCATACCCCCACCACCACCACCACCACCACCCTTCCACCACCACCACCACCACCATCTCCACCACCACCAACTCCCATCCAGCTGTGATCGCAAGCCGCCCAGAAATCCCAATAATCCCATCCCCGACGCCGTGATGTGATGTGCGGCGTGTTCCCTCCTTCACGTCCAGCACGCGTCTACGAGCGGCGCCACGTGTGTGTGTGTGTGTGTGTGTGTGTGTGTGTGTGTGTGTGTGTGTGTCACACACACACACACAAACACAACACAACACACACACACACACACACACACACACACACACGTGGCGCCGCTCGTAACGCGTGCTGGACGTGAAGGAGAGGACCACGCGCACATCACATCACGCGTCGGGGGATGGGATTATCGGGATTCTGGGCGGCTTTGCGATCACAGCTGGATGGGAGTTGGTGGTGGTGGGAGATGGTGGTGGTGGTGATGGATGGTGGTGGTGGTGGTGGTGGTGGGGGGGTACCATGGACAGGTCAGCCAGAGGTTAAAAGTTCCCAGGGCCCAGTGGGGTTAGTACGGTGCGGGTCGGAGGGGGGGGGTGAGTTTTCGATTTCAAAGCGGCGTTGCACAGATGGTGCGGCGGGGATGAGACTTGTCTGTGGTGTGGTGGTGTGGTGGTGGTGTGGGGTGATGGTGTGGTGATCCGTGGTCGGGTGGGGGCAAGTACAGGAGCAGCTGGTACTGTTCTCGAGTGTGTGAGTAGAGTTGGGCGTTCGCGGGCGGGTGGTCGACTGTGTGTTGACCAGTGTGATGATATTGTGTGTGTGTGTATGGGTGGCGGTAGGTGGTGAGAGGATGTATACAGATCTGTCTGTCTTCTGTCCTGTGTGGTCTGTGTGTCTCTGCGGCCCATGTGGACCATTAGCCCCAGCCCCAACAATCGGTGGGGTGCAGGATGGTGGTAGTGGTGGTGGTGGTGGGTTGACGGGGGGGGTGTGTGGGTGGAGCAGGGTGGGGTGCAGGGGAGGTAGGGGGTGGGGGGTGATTTCCACTAAGCGTATCAAGTTAAAAGGAGGGTGGTCCGGCCACAGAGTGGATTACGCTGCGTTAAACCAAAGTGCATGTGGTGTGTTTGTTGCCGTTGGGGGAAATGGGGGGGCTCTTATTGCTCGTAATTTAATTGCAAACAATTTCCCCTCCCAAAGATGAAACTGGAAACAAAGTGTGAGGGGTGTGTTGTGTGTGTGTTGTTGTTATGTGTGTGCTGTGTGTGGGCTGTGTGTGTTCAACGGATGGATCAGACCTCGTCCATTCTGTGAACCCTCGGAAGTCATTCTTTGGATCGGAGCTTCATAAACAGCCTGGTTCTGGCTGCTGTGCTTCGAACAAGCAGAATGATCTCTCTTCTTCTTTCTCTTTTTTGTTTCTCTCTCTCTCTCTTCTCTGCTCTCCTCTCTCTCTCTCTTCTTCTCTCTCTCTCTCTCTCTTCAAAACACACATATATTGTTACCACATTGCTTGGCGCGTCGTTAAACCAACTCCCCATCGAGCGGTTTCGCGGACCCAATCTCGTCTCTCGTCTCTCAAACCGACCAACCGCCGCCTGTGCGCAGCGGCTGTCACCCGCCGTGGCGGCCTTTCAGAGGGAGCACTGTTTATCGCAAATTTCGAGTGTGCATCGAGCTAAGTAGGTTCAGGCAAGTTGCAGTCAGTTCGATGTGTCCGAGTCTTGCGAGTAGTCGGAAGAACCTCACTGGGCCCGGTTGGCTCTCGGTCTCTGGGACGGCTGGGGCACAGGCTGGAGGCTCGGAGTACTCGGGGCCTGGACTCGAGTGAGTGGGTCCGCTGTCGTTTATTTAAGTATCGCGCGGTAACTGGAATCTATTTTTCAGGGGGGGGTGGTGGTGGGGGTGGTGGCTGGGGGTTGCCGGTTGTGTACGTCGGCCGCTTCAGTCATTTGTCTTGGGCTGGACCATGGGGCTGTGTTTCGTGTGTGTTGTGTGTGTGCGTACGTGTTGTGGGTGTAGTATCGTGCGGTGTGTGTGTGTGTGTGGTGTTGTTGTGTTGTGTGTGTTGTGTGGTGTGTGTCTTGCGAGTAGCTGGAAGCCTGGGCGTATCTGGTTGTGAGGTGGGCGGCTGGTAATCTGGATTGAAATTGGTACCCCACCCAACCCACCCCATCCCACGCCACGCCAACTGCACCGCGCACCCTGTTCCCAACGCCTTACTGTCGTTCGACTCCTACCGGGAGACGGTTGGTTTGTGTCAGCAGTGCGGTGTTTGGTGTGGGTTTTGGCGTTGCCGTTGACACGCCGGGGGGGGGCCCGGGGGGGCAGGTGGCGTTTGCGAGTGCCGACGTGTGTGTTGTGTTGTCTCTCGCCACAGTGGGCCGGCAACATCACACACACATTATCACACCGTGCCAGACGCTATTGCCAAGCCACAATAACGTGGGCATCAATGTCTTTCCTGTCAACAGGAAAGGATGCCGCAGACGCATGGTTTGTTTTTGTCAATAGAAAATAAACGTGAGAAGTAGCTTGTGGAAGCCTCCCTGCCAGGGTTAGGTGTTTTCTCGATTTCCCATCGGATTACTGATTCTTCTGATAGTTTATTTAACCTTTATTTTATTTTATGTCTGGAAGGTCTCACTCAGGCCTATATGCGAAGAAAAATGTGTGTGCTACCGCGGCGTATGCTGCTATCGTTTAACTCCGATGAGTTTTCACAAGCAAAGCCAGGTCGGGGGACGACAAGGCCTCAATGAACCCGAGCGATTCGTTGATGTTTTTTTTTCCCACAGTGTCTCTTTGCGGTCCGTGTGAAAGCTCTGGTGTGTGTGTGTGGTGCTGTGTGTGTGTGTTGTGTGGTGTTGTGTGTGTGTTGTGTTGTGTGGTGTGTCGTGTGTTGTGTGAAACGACGCCGGTTTTTTTGTGTCAACTTGCGCATGTCTGTGCATGTGTGTGTGTTGTGTGTGCTGTGTGGATCGTGTATTGTGTCTGTGCGGTGTGTGTGTGCAAATGTGTGCTGTGTGATCGCTTAGTGTGCTGCATGTGTGTGTAAGTGTGCATATATGTGTGTGTGCCATGTGTGTCATGTGTGTGGTGTGTGTATCTGTGTGTGTGTGTGTGTGTGGTGGCATCAACAACCGCCAGCATCTACCCCCACCAAGATGTCACGTCTGATTAAAAAAGTACAGGAGGGAAGGTCCGTCACAGCAGGACTGACACTGACACACACAGAACACACACACACACACACACACACACACACACACACACACCACACACAACACCAACCACACACACCAACAAAATGTCACCTGACCAGTCGGACGAGTTGTGCGCGATTTCTTGTGAGCAGCCGACGCAACAATAGGGCCTGTCAGATGAAGAGGCACGCGAAGGAACGCAGGAAATACCCACTTCATTTACATACACCACACACACACACGTGGCCACACACACGGCGCACACACCACATGCACACACACACTCGGCCTGCTGCTAAGCCCATTCCATGTTTACCTTCCAAACAGGCGCAATTATGCCTGGCATTTACACAAAAGCCTTGCACTGTGTTTGTCCATAGCAAAACAGAGCAGCCACCAGCACGCAAATTTAAAATTACAATTAAAGAAACTTTACTTTTTCTATTTGACGTGATTCATCGTGTCGCCCGTGTTGCCGTGTTTTGACGCTGGTCATGTTTATTTGAACTTTTGTTTCACCGTTAAACACGCTTCGCGGGATTGTCGCGGGATTTCCCTGCACTCCGTTGGATGATGACATGATGAGATCCAATTTGCAATTAAAAACGGAATATCAAGGGCGGGGGGACTGATCTCGTTGCAATTGATCCTGCAGGCGTTTTGATATAATGTGTAGTAACTTAAGGACGTAATTAAAACCACGGCTGGAATGGATCGCATTTGCCACACAACACACACATTGACAAAACGGTTGCAATCCCACGGAAAACATGCGTTCCGTGTTAAAGAAGGACCGGGCTGACGAAAGGGATACCAAAAAAAAAAAAAATGAAAAAAACGGTGTTCCACCGTCCACCTTGATCATGATTTTCATTTTCATTGGCCTCCCAACTCTTCCCAGTAAGCCTCGCTTAACCGACTTCTGAATATTCCACCGCACCACCACCACCACCGCCGCACACCACCACCACCACCACCACCAGCCTCCAGCCTCCCCTCCCACTCTACTTCATCTCTTCTCCCGAAAAAACAACAGGGTTCATGAAATCACTTTGCTGTAAACAACGGTGACATGGAGCCTGATGCTTGTACTCGGGTATAATACACTTTTCAGGAACCGCGAGGCCTGAAACACGCAGCCCAGGCTGGTGTTGGCGAGACGCACTTCTGTCGCTGAGACGTGCCGCCGCGCTCGCCACATTGCTGGCACCGGGAGCGCTCGCTCGCCCTCTCTCTCTCTCTACTCTCTTCTCTCTCTCTCTCCAGTGTGTGTGTGGACTGGTGGTGTGTCTCTCTCTTCTCTCTCTCCTCTCTCTCTCTCTCTCTCTAAGCCCTCCTTCTCTCTCTCTCTCTGCTTCCATCACTGGCTCTCTGTCTCTCCTTCTCTCTCTCTCTCTCTCCTTCTCTCTCTCTCTCTCTCTCTCTTCTCTCTCTCTCTCTCTCTCTCTCTCTGCTTCCATCACTGGCTCTCTGTCTCTCTTCTCTCTTCTCTCTCTCTCTCTCCTTCTCTCTCTCTCTCTCTCCTTCTCTCTCCTTCTGTTTCCATCCCTGGCCTCTATCTCTTCTGTCTCTGGTCTCTCTCTTCTCTCAGTTCCTGCCCATCTCTCTGTATTTGCTCTCCCTCTCTCTCCTCACTCTCTCTTCTCTCTCTCTCGCTATCCATCGATCATCTATCTATCTCTCCTCCTACCTATCATATCTCTCTTCTCTTGTCCCTTTCAACATCTCTTCTCTTTCTCTTCTCTCTCCTCACTCTCTCTAAATCTTCTCTCTCTCTCTCTCTCTCTTTCTCTCTTCTCTCTCTCTTCTGTCTCTGTCTCTGGTCTCTCTCTCTCGTCTCTCTCTCTCTCTCTCTCTCTCTCTCTCTCTCTCTCTGAGCTCGTCTCTCGTCATCTCTCTTTCTCTCTCTCTCTCTTCTCTCTCTCTCTAACTCTGTCTCATGTCTCTCTCTCTCTCTCTCTTCTCTCTCTCTCTCTCTCTCTCTCTCTCTCTCTCTCTCTCCTCTCCTCTCTCTCTTCTCTCTCTTCTCTCTCCTCTCTCCTCTCAGTATACTGTATCTCCCTTCCTTTCTCATGCTCTCTCTGACTCTCTGTCTCTTCTCCTGTCTTTCTATGTTCTCTCCTCCCTCCCTCTATTCCAGGTCGTTATCTCTTCTTCCGTCGGTCCCGCTCGCGGCTGTCTAGCTCTAAACACACCTCTTGTGCACAGAACCCGCCGGAGTGTGCTAATTTCCCCGCATGTGGACGGACTGTATTAATTATGCCTATCGCCTGTAAGCACGATAACGCCACCCGTGTACGCCCGAGCAACAGAGGCGGTGTCAGGGGGTGTGTGGCTTCCCTGCGGTTGACGGTGGCGTGTTGCGGGGATCTGGTTTTTCACCGTGGGAACTCTGGCGTTCTGGATGGATGGGCGTTCCGTTGGTTGTAAACAGAGACGCCGGGCACAGCGGGCTCAATCACTTTGTGTCTCAACGGTAAATAAACGGAGGGACTAAATAATTTTTTTTGTTAAAAACGTCGTCCGGTAATCACTGTTCACTGAGGAAAGGACGGCGGGAAACGCTCAGCATTATGGCTAGCCTGGTGAGCGAACTCGTGTCGTGTGTTGTGTGTGTGCTTTCTGTGTGTGTGTGTGTGTTGCATGTTGTGTGCGTGTGGTGTGGTCGGCTGTGTGTGCGTGTGTGGTGTGCTGATCTGCTAATGCGGTTGAACCTCAGGTTTCCTGGGTCAGCCTTTCATCACAGGATGACAACTGGGCCAAGGAATTCCTGAAACCCCAGGGGCGGGGTTAGGTTACTGATTATTAATATTAATTTGTGCACATTCACACACACACACACACGCACACACACACACACACACACAGATGCACACACACACACACATTTGCGTTTTGTCTTCTTTGACATGTTTCTGTTAGACGTGTGTGTGTTTTGTATATCCGGGGCAGTATCTTTATCTGCCTCCTGTTGACCCCTCTGCTCCCTGCCACTTGACATGCTGGATTCCTCGGCTTGACCAAATGCCGGTTTATGGTCAACGAGGCCCGGCACTATGGAGGGCGGGGGTGGGGTGGGGGGGGGGGGGAAGGCGTTGAGGGCCCTAGGGCTTGGCTTGTGAAACCCCATCTCTCTG
>PIJE02002893.1:25000-29822 GCA_002895965.2 Coryphaenoides rupestris | reverse complement strand
GCAGTCGCTATTAGTGCTGGAACACATGTGGTGGCGGCTGTGTGTGTGTGTGTGTGTGTGTTTGTGTGTTTAAGCTGAGATGGAAACGAGATTTAAACCTTGCTATCCCGCGCTATCTTTGCTCTCTCTCCTCCGCCGCCGCCGCGCTTTAGATGAGTCATATGAGTACCAGCATCGCCCACCTACCCTGTGGTACGACAGCTGCACTTCTAATGTCAACCCCTCGTATTAAACTCTCTGTTGGACTATAACAAGGAATGCAATGATTGAGATAAGATGCGATGAGAAAAGATAAGATCGAACTTCCACGAAGGACATTTTTGTGCCAGGTTGCATAGCAATACAATAAAACAATACAGAAATAAACAGCAGAATAATACAAAATAAAATAACTGATTTACAAATGTACAGAAGGTCTAAGTTCTAGTGGAAATATAAAAATATAGGATAAGATAAGATATTCAGTCCGCAAAAACAATTTGGCAGCAATTAGCATCGACCAATATTGGTTCATTCAATATTAGACCTGTTGCAGACGACAATATCATGAAGGTCACCCAATATGAAGGCCAGGCAACAGAAAGGATGACGAGGGATATGTTTCTCCTGCTTTTTGAAATGATCTGTGTATCTGTGTTCTACCAATTCTAAAAGTAGGCAACGTTTATATTTGAATTCCTGTTCACTCTATTCTGCTCCGTACAATTATTACATCAGAATATCTGGAGAAATAAGTGGCCCATGCATCCAGAACAATGATTCACATTTACATTTACATTGAGGGCATTTGGAAGGCGCTGTTATCCAAAGCGAGCATAGACTGTAAAATATAGAACGCAACAATAAGACAGATGAAGGAGAGACAGCAATATATCTCTGTGGTACATAAAGATAAGAACAGAGCAGGTTTCAAGCATTCATAGTTGCAAGGTTAATAGAATGAGTTTCATAATTGCGAGGTTGTCTGCATAATAGCTGAGATAAGAGCAGACGTGCCATTCTGCGTACATTACCAACATCTAAGAACATATAATATGCTAATCAATGCTAAGTACTTATTAATAATGCCAAGATTGATCAGATTCTGATGCCTTTTATAATTACCGTGGTCTCAACCAGTTTTATGATAATGATAATTAATTGTTTTTCTGACAGGATTAGCAATAAAACAAATAGAAAACAATGACTGCTAACATGAAACCCGAGCAGCAGAGATGCAGACAGAGATAGAGACAGATATGTATCTGGCGCAGACACCACAAGATTAATTGTACATGCGTGGGTGAGTGAAGAGCTCCACAGACACGGATGTACACGACTGATAGAAAAGTGCAGGTACACCGGACTGATGTGTTTGATACACACACACACACACACACACACACTTACACACACACACACACACACACACACACACACATTACACACATTAAACAACAGCACACGAATATGCTCTCACAGAAGTATGCAATAGACAGGCAAACCAAATCTAAACATACAGAGGAATTAAACAAACATAGAAAGAGGCACACACACACCACACACACACACACACACACTTACACACTACACCACACCACACACACATACTACACACAACACAACACACACACACACACTTAGACACACACACCACAGACAGACAAATGACAAAAGCAGTTGGAGTTGAGAAGAGAGAGACACACACACACACACACACACACACACCACACACTTAGACACATACACACACACACACACACACACACTTACACACACCTACACACACACACACACGCCCCGGCGGGTACCAGCATGGCTGCCGCGCCGAAGCCACAACTAATCCGCTGAGTGAAAGCGTAAACACAGCGCTGGCATCAGGGCCCAGGGTGCCCGGACACAACAAGTCAGTCATCCAGCCAGCCAGCCAGCAGCCAGCCAGCCCAGCCCAGTCAAGCAGACACCACACAGGAGCGGGGGGCGGGCGGGCGAGCGGAGCAAGGGGGGCGCGGACGGGGCGGAGCCACGGCGCGGTAGCAGCCCGGGGAACACGAGCTGGAGGCGGGTGCGGAGACAAACAGGACTTTACTGGCTTGTTGCCTGCTGTTTGTATCTCGGGTCAATAGCCAATTATGGCCACCGCGGCCTGTGCCACATGGGGAGGGAGTATGCCCCAGGCATGGGGGGGGGGGGGGGTTGGGGGTGGGTTGGGGTGGCGGCGTTGTGCCAGTTGCGCGCAAAGCGGTAGATACCGGCGACAGATTACGGCCCCAAAAAAAATGCTGGAAGACGCCACTGATGCACTCGGGGAGGGAAAACTAATCTCTTTTCTATTCTGTTTTCACGACTGCAGCATCGACGATTGCGATTACGACGCGTTTTGTGATTTGGCGTCTCTGAAGGAAATGTGTTCTCGAGTTGTTGAACACACACATGCCTGTAATCAAGATAGATAAGATAAGATAGAACCTTCCTTAATGCCGAAGGAAATTCTCGTGCCAGAGGTTGCATAGCAATACAATAATAATCAATGGGCAAAGAGTAATAAACAGTAGAATAATACAAATGAAATAAAATAACAAATGTACAAATTTACAGTAAGTCTAATTCCTAGGAGAAGTATAAAAATGTAAGTAAGATAAGATATTCATTCAGCAAAAGTAAGTTGGCAATAATTGAAGTGTAATAAATAATCCTGCTTGATAGTTAACTGTTACCGATCTTGTGACTAGTGGTGCATATGGCCTTGTTTTATAGAACAGTACTATAATAATGGAATATAGTAGAAGCATTGTAATAATGTTTAATAGTACAGTCGGATAATACTATCAGCTTGGCCGAATCCTACCCAATACCATGCACACACACACACGCCGCATGAACGCAACACACACCACACACGCACCACACACACGCCATGCACACACGCACGGATGCACGCATGAACGCACACTCACACACACACACACACACGGTCTCTCGCTCTAAGGGTTGAATGGCATGCAGATAACAGACTCTCATGTCGACGATAGACATAATAAAAGAAGGAACCCTCAAATAAAGGGCGCATGGCCAGATGGGACTCCTCCCACACTCACACACCCACACTCACACACTGACACACACACACCCCCACACACACACACCACCCACCCACACACACACACACACACACACACAAGCAGGTTCTGTGCCACTCTGCCCTCGTCTTCATCATTAATCGCGGTCTGTCCTTTATTTACGGAAAACAAATCTGTATTTCACATGCTCACTGACCCCTGTCTCTAATCGATGGGCCTTGGAGTCTCGCTGGCCACAACACAAGACCACCGATGACCACCCCCCCCCCCCCCCCCCCCCCCGCATCACACACACACACACCACACACACACCACACACACCGCACACCACATAATTTGTCAGCATGATTGGTGAAACCGAGGGAGAGACCACAAGTCAATACTGCAAAGAGGGAGAGTGGTGCAGTTTGTTGTGTGTGCCTGTGTGTGTGAGTTGTGTGTGTGTGTGAGTGTGTGTGTGTGTGCGTGCCTGCATGTGTGTGTGTGCCGTGCGTGCATGCATGCCATGTGTTTAAGGTTAGGATTAAAGGCGGGGAGAGGGAGATAGTGAGTGTGTTTGGTCTGGCCCAGTCAGAGCCACTTGTTCCCCAGCAGGATGGATCTGAGGCGGGCCACAGGGCAGGAAGCAGACAGATTCATCAGAGCCATCAGAGTCCCGGGGGTGTCCGGTATCCCAGACTGCATTGCCTGCAGCTGCAGCTGCCGCGGCCACTGTGGCGGCCATGATGTGCACCAGGTGCTCACTGCATTTTACACTCCACCGCAAAGCCAGCGCGTTGCTAGCATTGCTAGCTCGCTAGCACGCTAAAAAAAATTGGCAGCCCAAGTCAGCGATCCAGCATCCTACAGTTTACATGAAAATACATAATAATGCAGAATTGTTCCAACTGCAACCGACAAAAAATCCCAAACTTTTTTTCAAATGCTGACACAACAATGCTAAGCTCAGCTGCTGCTGTGTGTGTGTGTGTGTGTGTGCATGTGTGTGCGTGTGTGTGTGTGCGTGCTGTGTGTGTGTGTGTGTGTGTGTGTGCGTGCATGTGTGTGCGTGTGTGTGCGTGCGTGTGTGTGTGTTTTCAAGGTGAAGCTCGTTAGTAGCACAGATGAAATTG
Organism: Coryphaenoides rupestris; assembly: GCA_002895965.2. Classification (NCBI taxonomy): domain Eukaryota; kingdom Metazoa; phylum Chordata; class Actinopteri; order Gadiformes; family Macrouridae; genus Coryphaenoides; species Coryphaenoides rupestris. The sequence continues at coordinate 25,651 of PIJE02002893.1, read as the reverse complement.
ACCGAGAGGGTTGATGCTTTGACCAGAGGTCTGGTTAAGGATCCCAGCTGGACTGTAAATCCAGCTGACATCCCCCCCCGAGCCCCCCCGACCCGCCACCCCCCCCCCCCCGCCCCGGCCCCACGTGGAACTGCAGGGACCTCCCGCACAAAAGCCATCAGTCAACTCTTCCCAATCATATGCACTTAACCTCTTCTAACGAGCATGGAGAAGAGGAGGAACCATCGGTGACGTTCTGGATGTTCCAAGGGAACTGCGCTCGACGAAGGAACGTTTCAATCAATAAGCGACGATAATGAAAGCGATGAAATGCTACGGAATAGCGTGTGCGGAAGCTGTCGCAGAAAACACGAATACGCGATAAACGATCTCTGTGTGTGTGTGTGGTTTGTATAAAACTTCTAGATCTGACTTGTAATCAGCGGGCTAGGTTATAGTAAACCTCTCTCTCATCTCTCTCTCTCTCTTCTCTCTCCTCTCTCTCCTCTCTCTCCTCTCTCTCTCTCTCTCTCTCCTGAAAGTTTTGGGATGCCTTGTTAAATCCGGAAATTTCTGACAACTTTGATTTAAGAGTGTTTGGACTGAAACAGCAGAAGCTCCTCGCGGTAATCAATCAAATGAAAACTGAAAGCTGTTATTTTTCTAACCTGA
>PIJE02002893.1:15000-20000 GCA_002895965.2 Coryphaenoides rupestris | reverse complement strand
CGCGCAAGTTACTTTTTTACGTCGTAGTATATCGTAGCGCCGCGTAGGAGAAGCCATACGAGGATCTTTTGAAGCCGCGCCAGGACCAACATGTTTTACTACGCCTGCGTTTAATTCCTGTTGTGACAAACATTACTTACGTTTATTACCGCGACGCAAATAAAGTGGATATGAGCGCGGGCTCGTCGGCATGGCCGGTGGCGGTGAGGTGAAGGGGGCCGGGGGAAGGGGGAAGGGGGGGCGGGGTTTGCACCCGGCGGTTGGGTTGAGACACGATTCGGTCGCCCACGGCGATACAACGAGCGCACCCCCCGCCACCGCACAACAGGAAGCATTACCCGACTACAAGGGCCGCACGCCACCACCACCACCGGAGACGCGCTGCGGTCGCGGTGAAGGAGCGCAAAGGCATGCGAGGCGCACACATGTCTGTCTGTGGTGAGCTCTGACTGGGGCATCGCAGACACACAACGCGCATCGCAGACACACAACGCGCAACACAACACACAACACAACACAAACACAACACACAACACACAACACACAACACACAACGCGCAACACAACACACAACGCGCAACACAACACACAACACGCAACACAACACACAACACACAACACAACACACAACGCGCTCGCCGGAGAGTTGCTGTGTTGTTGTTGTGTTGCTCTACGGTTTAGTGACTAAACTGTTGTCAGACCGCTTTGGGGAAAGACTACAAACCGCACCACCCGAGCGGAAGACTCAGGTAGGTATGAAGGGAGACAGGTCGGTAGATAGACAGGTAGACGGGTAGTTAGGTGGGTAGGTAGACAGGTAGGTTGGTAGGCAGTAGGCAGGTAGGTATAAACAGGTAGGTAGGTAAGACGGTAGGCAAGTAGGTAGGTAAGAAGGTAGAAAGGTAGACAGGTAGGTAGACAGGTAGACATGTAGGCAGGTAGGCAGGTAAGTAGGTCGACAGACAGGTAGGTAAGAAGGTAGTCAGGTAGGTAGGTAGGTAGGTAGGTAGGTAGGTAGGCATACAGATAGGTAGGTAGACAGGTAGGTAGGGTAGGTAGGCAGGTAGGTAGACAGGCATGTAGGTAGACAAGGAGGTAAAATGTATACATGTAGACAGGTAGGTAGGTAGACAGGTAAGTAAGAAGGCAGAGACTAGGTCAGGTAGGTAAGGTAGAAGGTAGGTAAGACAGGTAGGTAGACAGGTAGACAGTAGGTAGACAGGTAGGTAGACAGGTAGGTAGGTAGGAGAGGTAGACAGGTAGGTAGGTAGAGCAGGTAGGTAGACAGGTAGAGGTAGGTAAGGTAGGTAGGTAGACAGGTAAGGTAGACAGGTAGACAGGTAGGCAGCAGGTAGGTAGGTAGACAGGTAGGTAGAGGTAGACAGGTAGGTAGGAAGGTAGACAGGTAGACAGGTAGGTAGACAGGCAGTAGGTAGACAGGTAGGTAAGAAGGTATACAGGTAGACAGGTAGATAGACAGGTAGATAGACAGGTAGATAGACAGGTAGGTACAGCCCTGGAACGTGTCCAGAGGAGATGAGTCATAGACAGTAGATGGTGTGATACTGCTCAGCAACACGTTGTGAGGCTTGGCAGACGAACATATAAAGCAGCACTTTGGAGCCCCAACACCACCACCCACCACCACCACCCAACACCACCACCACCTACCACCACCTACCACCCACACCACCCACCACCACCACACCACCACCACCACCACCTACCACCACACCACCCACCACCAGCACCACCAACACCACCACCACACCACCCACCACACACACCACCACACCACCACCACCACACCACCACACACACCACCACACCACACCACCACACCACACCACCCACACCAACCACCACCAACCACCACCCACCACCCACCACCTCACCACCCACCACCACCACCACCACCACCCACCACCCACTGCCTTACCACCCACCAAACCCAATATAAATATGTGTCTTTAAGAAAAACCACAGAGAGAGACTTGTGAGTGTGTGTGTGTGTGTGTGTGTGTGTGTGTGTGTGTGTGTGTGTGTGGTGCCATGCATGTGTGTGTGTCTGTGTGTGTGTGTGTGTGTGTGTGTGTGGATGTGGGTGTGGGTGTGTCTGTTGTTGCACTAGCAGCTGACAAGAGGAAGAGAACAGAGGAATTGTTAGATAAGATGATTTATATGCGGGTTGATCTTGATCTGTGTAATTTGCAGTGTGTCTCCGAGCGCACGTCGTTTGTTCCGGATTGCCGGTCGACTGCGGCAAATTCTTCTCGCCGGTTGCCATGGCAGCGCATCAATCAGCGATTACCTTGTGTTTGTGTATCTGTGGTTGGATAAAGAGAGTGAGTCGCAGTAACACTAACTAATCCCGTCCTTACAACTAATATTCTATTCGTCCATACGCAGCATAAGCCTCGGCCCAACGTGTTAAACGATTGTCAATGTGATTTGCTGACGGTGCGATCGTCGCGTTCTCACTTCCGCGTTCGACGGGTGAAAACACCGCTGAGGAACTAGTTGAGGGATGGCCTCGTCAGATCCTCGAGGTCAAGGTCAAGGTGATCTCTGTTATTATTATTATTATTATTCCCGAGGGGCAATTTGTTGCACAGCCAGCGGTAACACAAGATCACGCCGCAAACACACAACACACAAACAATTCACACAAAACAAATGATCCTGTTATCTGCTCAATAAAATGAGGAGGACGGTGAGATGAGTCAGAGACTGGTCCTGCCATTGTTGTGATCATAATAATAATAATAACAATAATTATAGTTTTTAACCAGTTGTGTGTTCATGCCCTTAATCACAGTACAGTCTCAAAGCGCTTTACAGGCCATATGATTACGGACTCCCTTAATTAACAAGGAAGAAATCAGGAGAAGGAACTCAGAGTTGGGGGATCCCTCCTTCCAGGGACGGTTCGGAGCGCCACGGGCGTCATACGGGCGTTAAACAAAGCGTAACAATGGACCTTTCCCTACTCAAGCGACAAGCCCCGCCCCCCCTAGTTACTGTTGCTATGTCCCCCAAGCTCTCTGCGGCAGCATGTCCACTGAACAACGCCCCCCTGCTATGATTATCTCTCAAGGATTCCTGACAATATAAATGTATGTTATTTGCCAAATGCCGTTACTTTATCTAAGAGAGTTGTACAGAAAGTCCTGAACTATTGTACACAAGGATATATTCATGACATTCGTATTTCGGACGGAGCAGACGACAACATAAAACTTGATGCTAATGTGGTGATCTACGCTGAAGACCACAAAACGCTCACAAATCCACATTGACATTCGTCAGGACGACATCTGGAGTCCTACTGCACATGTAAAGCAGGGTGAGTACGTTAGTGATGTGTTTACAATGAAAATAAGCCTAAGAGTCTGCTAACTACGAGCTACAATGGGCTAATCACCTAGCTATGCTAATCACCGAGCTATGCTAATCACCGAGCTATGCTAATCACACGCGATGGCGCGGTAGCACCTTGTAGCGCAGTCTGGTCCTGGCGAAAAAAAACACGTCACTGTCAATGTACCTGTACACTGAAATAGGTGACAAGTAAAACTTTGAATTTTAACTAATTATCGAGCTTTGTAGCTTTTGTGTCGGCGCTGCTGTAAATTGATGTGTGAGTCGCTATCAACCATTTGTTTGTTGCACTTGTTTAAGTAAATCATAAAAACCACTGCGTTCAGTAATTGTCTTAACAGATACAGAACCTGTAAATAACTCAGACACACAAATGACAGACCCACTTGATCACATCCAGTCAATGGTTGAGGGTGTTGCTTGACTTATAGTCACTATAAAGCTGACTCTGTAAAGCCAGTGCAGATGGCACCTGGGTCTTACATTCAGTACCATCAATAATGACTCAAGTAGAAGGACATTATTATCCTCTCTTCTCTCACTTTGTCTCTCTCCTAATTTATTATGAATAATATTGCTGTCAGCCAGTATCAGAGAGAGAGAGAGAGAGAGAGAGAGAGAGAGAGAGAGAGAGAGAGAGAGAGAGAGAGAGAGAGAGAGAAAGACAACAGAGAGAGACAGAGACAGTGAGTGACAGATGGGGCAGAGGGAGAGCGAGAGAGAGAGAGAGAGAGAGAGAGAGAGCGACAGAGACGAGAGAAAGACCGGTAGAGAGAACCAAAGACTGAAAGATAGAGAAAGAGAGAAAAAGAGAAAAAGAGAGAGAGGGAGAGAGAGAGGGGAGCTAGAGTGAGGGAGAGAGAGTGATGAAGAGCAACAGACAGAAAGAGGCTGTAAGCAAAACAGAGAGAGAGATTGAGTGACAAAGTAAGAGAGAGAGAGAGAGAGAGACAGAGACAGTGAGTGACAGATTGGGGCAGAGGGAGTGAGAGAGAGCCAGAGAGAGAGAGAGAGAGAGAGAGAGCGACAGAGACTGATAGAGATCAAGACCAGTCAAGAGCACCAAAGACTGAAAGTTAGAGAAAGAGAGAAAAAGAGAAAAAGAGAGAGGGAGAGAGAAGAGAAGCAGAGAGAGGGAGAGAGAGAGAAGCAGAGAGAGAGAGAGAGAGAGAGAGAAGCGAGACATAGAGGCAGAGAGAGAGAACAAGCAAGAGGGAAAACAAAACAGACAAACAAGGAAACACTTTGGCACCCCTGAGGCAAACCCCATGCTGGCCTTGATGAGGGTGGTGTGGTGGTGTGGGATGGAGGGAGAGGAGGAGGGACGAGGACGTGGTGGAGGAGGAGGTTGAGGAGGAGGAGGTGGGGCGACGGCGGCGGCGGTGTCGGAGGATTAGTGCGTGTGCCAGAGTGGTGAGTGAATGCAATTTCCCCGGCAGTCAGATCCTTTGATAATGATGTCAGAGGCTTTCCATTTTTTTATGAAAACACATAATCCGTTTACATGGAATCTACAGGGGGGCGCTGGCCCGTGAGCAAGGCACCGTGATAATGTGTTTTAATTGGCAGCCGTGGCCGGCGAAGCAGCTCTGTGAGTTTTCATGCGAGTGGGCCGCAGA
>PIJE02002893.1:10000-12500 GCA_002895965.2 Coryphaenoides rupestris | reverse complement strand
AGGAAAAACAAATAGAATGTCGCGCGGCGGGGCCCCCTGTTTGTTTCTGCGAGCGAGCCGCCCGGCCCGGCATCGTGTGAGCTCCTAGCGTAGCGTAGCGCGGCGCTAGCACCAGCGCCGCGGCGGCTGCTAAAGATCCCTTTTGTTTTTAAATATGATTTATTTCTCTCCGCGGTGCGTAACGGGAACACTCAATCTTATCTTCGGGAAGTTGTCGGGCCCCGCCGAGGTGGTCGCCATATTTCTCTCTCCCTCTCACATATACATACATATATATATATATACATATATATATATACACATGAGAGTATATATATGGATATAAATAATGGAAAGTATTACGTTTTTTTGCCACATTTCTCCTTTAAAAAGATTTCTGTTGCTTTCATCAGAACCAACCTACAGTGACTTCAGAACTGTGTCATTAATAAGCTAGGTAAATGGATTGCATTTGTGCTCACCAGACACACACACACACACACACACACACACACACACACACACACACACACACACACATTTAATTATTTACTTCTGCAATGATATCTCTCTTTAACCAATCTTTATGTCATTCGGGCTTAAAGGGAATTCACACAAACAATTACTCTCCCTAAAAAGAACAACACACCCACATCTAGAATACAGAAACTCCTGTAAACTAAACTATCCCATTAGAGCAGAGAAAAGTTAATGCTCTTGAGAGTATCTTGTGTGTGTGTGTGTGTGTGTGTGTGTGTGTGTGTGTGTGTGTGTGTACATGTACTGTATACTGTATGTGTTGAAAAACCATCGATTTTTTGTATTACTAGTTTTTTAAATAACAAAATAACTATACAACTAAATAACTAACTGAATAAATAATAGAATATATAGGCCTATACGAATTGTGTGTGTATATATATATATATATTGATATATATACATAGATATATCTATATATATATCTCGACATAGATATACTTTTTCATGTCTTTTTTGAATAACGGCCCATTTAAAAGGTTAAAACGTCTTGTTCCACGGGTCACAAGTCCTAATAGAAAAGCACAGAGGCGAGCAGGTCTCCCGCGGTGAGGTTTATGCTGCGCTGCTGTGTTATGATGTGTGGGTGTAAGAGGAGCCAAGGATGGAGTCCTCAGACCCCCTGAACCACCCCCAGACCCCCCCAGACCCCCTGAACCACCCCCACCAGACCCCCTGAACCACCCCACCAGACCCCGCCAGACCCCCTGCTGCTCACCCCCCACTTTCATCTCCCTCATCCCGGTTGTTGGTGCAGTTCAGGTAGGCTGGGGAGGGGGAGGTGGTGGACTTGGATCAAGTGGTGCGGCTTAAAGAATTTTCCTTTTGTTTTGTTTTCTCGTTCATTGAGCCGCGTCTACGTCCAATGAAGCCTTCACCCCCCTAAACCCCACCCCCACCACCCCCCTAAACCCCACCCCCACCACCGCCTCCTCATCCCTCCCCTCCTTGTGATTGGAGGAGATTCACTGCAGGAAGTGTCTCCAAAATGTGAGCCAAAAGAGCAGGAAAGTCTCAAACGTCTCTCTACAACACACACGACTCGGGGGTGTCTGAAAAAAATGGCATCTTTTTATTGCTCATCTTTTTCTTTTTATTTATTTATTTCTTTTTATTCATTTCTTTACATTTACATTTACATTTAGGGCATTTGGCAGACGCTTTTATCCAAAGCGACTTAGAAAGAGTACATTTTGTTGAAGGAGAGACAGCAATATATCACTGTGGTCCACATGTATTTATTAATTTATTTATTTGTTTGTTTTGTAGAATTTCTGTACGATTGCTTTCTGTTTAATGTTAAATGTTATGCACCAATTTCACAAAAGCACATTCCTTGTTTGTAAAAAAACGAAGGCAATAAAGCTCACAACTTCCACATATCGTTTCTTTATCGTTTTTTGTCTTAGGTTTGCTTGTGTGTGCTGACAGTACCGTGTTGCTCAGTTGATCAGTTATGATATTGATAACGTGTTCAAAAACGACACAATCACAAACACAATTTACCCGATCGTTCCGATTTTTTGAATCGGACGTTGAATCAGATTAGAATCCAATCGTGGGCCCCAAGATTGAAAATCGAAAAAAAGACACCGAAAGATTGACACGCTCAGCCACCAAACAAACAAACAAACAGCAACAACAACAACAACAACAACAGCTACAAACAACAGTCGTAAACAAGTCATTTGATGGCTGAAACACACTCCATCTCCCCGGAGCCCCCCTTGTGGTTGCCGTGTGTTCGGCGAGGGGGTCCCGGGCGTTCCAGCTCTGCAGACGGAGAGATAATGACACGCTGTACTGAGAGGGAGATGAACGCATGGCTTCTCCTCTCCGTGGGTGGTCCTGTCTGGGGAGCTCTGCGGTGCGGTGGGGGGGGGGGGGGGGCTGCCCCACAGGCAATTAGCATGCAAACACACACACACACACACACACATATGCACACACAACACACACACTGCTGGTGCACGCATTACGC
>PIJE02002892.1:0-52944 GCA_002895965.2 Coryphaenoides rupestris | reverse complement strand
ACAGCCGTAGTGTTCTGGTGGTAGTGTTGTTCTAGTCATAGTGTTCTGGTGGTAGTGTTGTTCTAGTCGTAGTGTTCTGGTGGTAGTGTTGTTCTAGTCGTAGTGTTCTGGTGGTAGTGTTGTTCTAGTCGTAGTGTTCTGGTGGTAGTGTTGTTCTAGTCATAGTGTTCTGGTGGTAGTGTTGTTCTAGTCGTAGTGTTCTGGTGGTAGTGTTGTTCTAGTCATAGTGTTCTGGTGGTAGTGTTGTTCTAGTCATAGTGTTCTGGTGGTAGTGTTGTTCTAGTCGTAGTGTTGTGGTGGTAGTGTTGTTCTAGTCATAGTGTTGTGGTGGTAGTGTTGTTCTAGTCGTAGTGTTCTGGTGGTAGTGTTGTTCTAGTCGTAGTGTTCTGGTGGTAGTGTTGTTCTAGTCATAGTGTTCTGGTGGTAGTGTTGTTCTAGTCGTAGTGTTCTGGTGGTAGTGTTGTTCTAGTCGTAGTGTTGTGGTGGTAGTGTTGTTCTAGTCGTAGTGTTCTGGTGGTAGTGTTGTTCTAGTCGTAGTGTTGTGGTGGTAGTGTTGTTCTAGTCGTAGTGTTCTGGTGGTAGTGTTGTTCTAGTCGTAGTGTTGTGGTGGTAGTGTTGTTCTAGTCGTAGTGTTCTGGTGGTAGTGTTGTTCTAGTCATAGTGTTCTGGTGGTAGTGTTGTTCTAGTCATAGTGTTCTGGTGGTAGTGTTGTTCTAGTCGTAGTGTGGTGGTAGTGTTGTTCTAGTCATAGTGTTCTGGTGGTAGTGTTGTTCTAGTCGTAGTGTTCTGGTGGTAGTGTTGTTCTAGTCGTAGTGTTCTGGTGGTAGTGTTGTTCTAGTCGTAGTGTTGTGGTGGTAGTGTTGTTCTAGTCGTAGTGTTGTGGTGGTAGTGTTGTTCTAGTCATAGTGTTGTGGTGGTAGTGTTGTTCTAGTCGTAGTGTTCTGGTGGTAGTGTTGTTCTAGTCATAGTGTTCTGGTGGTAGTGTTGTTCTAGTCATAGTGTTCTGGTGGTAGTGTTGTTCTAGTCGTAGTGTTCTGGTGGTAGTGTTGTTCTAGTCATAGTGTTCTGGTGGTAGTGTTGTTCTAGTCATAGTGTTCTGGTGGTAGTGTTGTTCTAGTCATAGTGTTCTGGTGGTAGTGTTGTTCTAGTCGTAGTGTTCTGGTGGTAGTGTTGTTCTAGTCGTAGTGTTGTGGTGGTAGTGTTGTTCTAGTCGTAGTGTTGTGGTGGTAGTGTTGTTCTAGTCATAGTGTTCTGGTGGTAGTGTTGTTCTAGTCGTAGTGTTCTGGTGGTAGTGTTGTTCTAGTCGTAGTGTTGTGGTGGTAGTGTTGTTCTAGTCATAGTGTTCTGGTGGTAGTGTTGTTCTAGTCGTAGTGTTGTGGTGGTAGTGTTGTTCTAGTCGTAGTGTTCTGGTGGTAGTGTTGTTCTAGTCATAGTGTTCTGGTGGTAGTGTTGTTCTAGTCGTAGTGTTGTGGTGGTAGTGTTGTTCTAGTCGTAGTGTTGTGGTGGTAGTGTTGGTTCTAGGTATAGTGTTGATGGTGGTTAGTGTTGTCCTAGTCGTAGTGTTTCTGGTGGTCGTTGTATGGTTCTAGATCGTAGTGGGTTGTGGTGGTAGTGTTGTTCTAGTCGTAGTAGTTGTGGTGGTAAAGGTGTTCGTTCTACGTCGATAGTGTTGTGGTGGTAAAGTGCTTGTTCTAGTCGTAAGTGGTTGTGGTGGTAGTGATTGTTCTAGTCCGTTAGTGTTGTTCTGGTGGGTAGTTGTTGTTCTAGTCGGGTAGTGTTCTGGTTGTAGTGTTGTGTCTAGGTCATAGTGTGGGGTAGTGTTGTTCCTAGTCATAGTGTTGTGGTGGTTAGTGTTGTTCTAGTCGTAGTGTGTGGTGGTAGTTGTTGTGTCTAGTCATCAGTGTTCTGGTTGTAGTGTTGTCTAGTCGTAGTGGTTCTGGTGGTAGTGTGTGTTCTAGTCGTATGGTTCTGGCTTGGTAGTGTTGTTCTAGTCGTAGTGTTCTGGTGGTAGTGTTGTTCTAGTCTAGTGTTCTGGTGGTAGTGTTGTTCTAGTCGATAGTGTTGTGGTGGTAAGTGTTGTTCTAGTCTAGTGTTGTGGTGGTAGTGTTGTTCTAGTCGTAAGTGTTCTGTGGTAGTGTTGTTTCTAGTCCATAGGTGTTGTCGGTTTGGTTAGTGTTGTTCTAGTCGTAGTGTTCTGGTGGTAGTGTTGTTCTAGTCGTAGTTCTGGTGGTAGTGTTGTTCTAGTCGTAGTGTTCTGGTGGTAGTGTTGTTCTATCGTAGTGTTCTGGTGGTAGTGTTGTTCTAGTCATAGTGTTCTGGTGGTAGTGTTGTTCTAGTCCGTAGTGTTCTGGTGGTAGTGTTGTTCTAGTCGTAGTGTTTCTGGTGGTAGTGTTGTTCTAGTCGTAGTGTTCTGGTGGTAGTGTTGTTCTAGTCGTAGTGTTCTGGTGGTAGATGTTGTTCTAGTCGTAGTGTTCTGGTGGTAGTGTTGTTCTAGTCGTAGTGTTCTGGTGTAGTGTTGTTCTAGTCGTAGTGTTCTGGTGGTAGTGTTGTTCTAGTCATAGTGTTCTGGTGGTAGTGTTGTTCTAGTCATAGTGTTCTGGTGGTAGTGTTGTTCTAGTCGTAGTGTTGTGGTGGTAGTGTTGTTCTAGTCGTAGTGTTCTGGTGGTAGTGTTGTTCTAGTCGTAGTGTTGTGGTGGTAGTGTTGTTCTAGTCGTAGTGTTGTGGTGGTAGTGTTGTTCTAGTCGTAGTGTTGTGGTGGTAGTGTTGTTCTAGTCGTAGTGTTGTGGTGGTAGTGTTGTTCTAGTCGTAGTGTTCTGGTGGTAGTGTTGTTCTAGTCGTAGTGTTCTGGTGGTAGTGTTGTTCTAGTCGTAGTGTTGTGGTGGTAGTGTTGTTCTAGTCGTAGTGTTCTGGTGGTAGTGTTGTTCTAGTCGTAGTGTTCTGGTGGTAGTGTTGTTCTAGTCGTAGTGTTCTGGTGGTAGTGTTGTTCTAGTCGTAGTGTTCTGGTGGTAGTGTTGTTCTAGTCGTAGTGTTCTGGTGGTAGTGTTGTTCTAGTCGTAGTGTTCTGGTGGTAGTGTTGTTCTAGTCGTAGTGTTGTGGTGGTAGTGTTGTTCTAGTCGTAGTGTTGTGGTGGTAGTGTTGTTCTAGTCGTAGTGTTCTGGTGGTAGTGTTGTTCTAGTCGTAGTGTTGTGGTGGTAGTGTTGTTCTAGTCGTAGTGTTCTGGTGGTAGTGTTGTTCTAGTCGTAGTGTTCTGGTGGTAGTGTTGTTCTAGTCGTAGTGTTCTGGTGGTAGTGTTGTTCTAGTCGTAGTGTTGTGGTGGTAGTGTTGTTCTAGTCGTAGTGTTCTGGTGGTAGTGTTGTTCTAGTCATAGTGTTCTGGTGGTAGTGTTGTTCTAGTCATAGTGTTCTGGTGGTAGTGTTGTTCTAGTCGTAGTGTTCTGGTGGTAGTGTTGTTCTAGTCGTAGTGTTGTGGTGGTAGTGTTGTTCTAGTCATAGTGTTCTGGTGGTAGTGTTGTTCTAGTCATAGTGTTCTGGTGGTAGTGTTGTTCTAGTCATAGTGTTCTGGTGGTAGTGTTGTTCTAGTCATAGTGTTCTGGTGGTAGTGTTGTTCTAGTCATAGTGTTCTGGTGGTAGTGTTGTTCTAGTCGTAGTGTTCTGGTGGTAGTGTTGTTCTAGTCATAGTGTTCTGGTGGTAGTGTTGTTCTAGTCGTAGTGTTGTGGTGGTAGTGTTGTTCTAGTCGTAGTGTTCTGGTGGTAGTGTTGTTCTAGTCGTAGTGTTCTGGTGGTAGTGTTGTTCTAGTCGTAGTGTTCTGGTGGTAGTGTTGTTCTAGTCGTAGTGTTCTGGTGGTAGTGTTGTTCTAGTCGTAGTGTTCTGGTGGTAGTGTTGTTCTAGTCATAGTGTTCTGGTGGTAGTGTTGTTCTAGTCGTAGTGTTCTGGTGGTAGTGTTGTTCTAGTCGTAGTGTTGTGGTGGTAGTGTTGTTCTAGTCGTAGTGTTGTGGTGGTAGTGTTGTTCTAGTCGTAGTGTTCTGGTGGTAGTGTTGTTCTAGTCATAGTGTTCTGGTGGTAGTGTTGTTCTAGTCGTAGTGTTCTGGTGGTAGTGTTGTTCTAGTCGTAGTGTTCTGGTGGTAGTGTCGTTGTGGTCATAGTGTTGACACACATGATGTACGTAACGTATTCCCTTTTTAACCGAATCTCAAACGGTTCCACGGATGAAACGGAAAGAAAGCCAAGGAAAGACAAGGCGGCCATTTTGAAGTGTTGTGTTTCGAGAGACGGGTATTTCAAGAGCACACGATGATCGACATGGAGATGGAGTAAAATGGCCGACTGCACGGGATGAGATGAATGCACCGCTAAGGTCGCCAGGTCAGCCGGGAGGAGTTGGCGGGGCGGGGGGGTTGTGTATCTTTACCAGGAGCAAAGACTTTGTGGAGCGTAGCCTTGTTTTCTGCACTCTCTTTTCGGCGGGCTGGAGAAGGAAGGAGGAAGTTGGGTGGGGGTGAGGTAGAGGTGGGTGGAGTAGAGAGGAGTGGAAGGAGAGGGGAGCAACAGAGGGCAACACACCGAAACAACCACAACCACACACACACACACACACACACACACACACACACACACCACACGTCTATCATTTATTCCCTTAAAACGTGCCCTGATCTCTGGTTATGTGGTCCTAGTCACCTTGCTTCCGTTGTGATGTAATGAATGGGGGGGGGGAGATGTACATTTAAAATGAGTCCGCATGACGACATGAAGACACTGCCTCGCTACTGTCAACTTGCCGACCACGGGGCAACTTGTTCGTGTCATACAGTGCATAGAAGCACCAACCACACGTACAAACCCTTTACTTTAACACTTACTTTAACACGAAGGTTACTTTAACGCTAAAAAAACTATTCATTTTAACACGATCATCATATATGTTCTATCGGCATCAGTGATTTGGAGAATTAAGCGTATTAGCATCAGTATATTTCTGGACAAATTTCCGAACAAATTAATTTCCATTATTCCAAATATAGTTAGGAACGTACTGACGAACATTATTACGAACGTAATTATGAAGTGTACATTTTGAGGCAGCACTCACAGTCTTTGAACTGCTCCACGTCATCGTCGAACACCGCCTCCTTCAGGGCGCTCTTGTCGTAGGCACTGATACTCTCGCCGTAGCCGTACGGGGCGAACTCCCGGCCACGCGGCCCCGAGAAGGAGCGCGGCGCCGGGGTGTTGAGCAGCGACGTCTTGTTGTCCAGCGCCGTGCGCCCACCGCCGCCCCCTCCGTCCACCGCATCCAGCCCCAGACGGGCGTCCGATCCCGGGGAGGACGCGAGCCCTTCCCTCCCGGCCTACAGGTGGAAGGTGGAACTTACTTGAATTTACTTTCTTTCAATAAAACACACCCCATAAACTATATACAGTATATATACTGTATATAGCTTTACTGGTTAGATCATTTCCATTTGTGCCATATCATGTGGGGTAGCAGTGATTCAGGTTCAGTAGAACAGTTGTCTGGCAAGTGGAAGGTTTCTGGTTCGAACCCCAGCCCTACCTTGCTAAATGTCAAGGTGTCCCTGAGCAAGACTCTCATTCTGTCATGCTTCACCCCACCCTAACGGTTGGACTGTTAACTGGGGGAGTGGCCCGGCACGGTCGGCACGGCAGCCGGGACTCACCGCGTCATCCCGCTTGCCGTCCCGCCGGGTGGGCTCATTCAGGTCCTCCTGGCTGCGGTAGCTGAAGCTCTGGATGGCTTCGGTCACGCCGCGCAGGGAGCTGTAGATCTCCTCCGAGTTCATGTTCTCCGTGTCGTACTCCATCATGCTACACACACACACACACACACACACACACACACACACACACACACACACACACACACACACACACAACACACACACACACACACACACACCACCACACACACACACACCACACACACACACACACACACACAGGCACGATCAGATCAAATTAGATCCAATAAAACAAGACAAGATTAACTTTATAAATCCTGGACAGAAAATTGGGGGTTTTGTTTGCTAAATTATGACAAATTTGCCTAGATACTCCCATACTGCATAATAGTCTCTTCTTTTAATTTGTAATTTGTAAGCATTTTGAAATGTATTTTTGTGGTTGCGGTCGTTATCGTTGCTGTTATTGTGAAGTCGCACGTCTGGGTATCCCGGACCGCTGTGACCTATGACCCCACACAGCCACCGCCAGCAGCACCACCGCAAGCTCCTCGCCGAGTTACCTGGGAGAGTAGGCTCTGCGCAGCACCCTGTGGGAGGGCGGCACGGGGGGGTTGGACTGCGGCTGAGGAAGAGGAGGAAACGCCGGGGGGGCGGGGGCGCTTTGCTTTGAAAGCCCATCGACACCACAGCCCCACAACCGACTGGTGGGGAGTGGGGGGGGTGGGCAACATCCATACCAGGGCGGTGGGTGGGCACACATGTACAAGACAGGAGGGTAGGAGATAACGGAAGAGGGGGAAGGAATGCGAAGAGTGGAAGATGCGTGCAGGGGAAGGGGGGTGAGGAGGATGAGGAGGGTGAGGAGGAGGAGTAAAAGGAGGAGAAGAAAAGAAGAGAGAAAATAAAGGACAGTCAGGAATCTCCAGCCAGCCGTTTATGGAGAGCAAAGCATCAGAAGAAACGGCAGAAACAGCCACGGAGGCAAGCAGACATGCAGGCCAAGCTAACTACCCGGGGCGAACCCGTCGCTAACGTGAGCGCTACTTGGCAGACTTAGCTGTTGTTGTTGTGTTGTTTTAGATTATACGCAATTTACTCGACAACTGCAAGTTGATTTTATACCGGCTAATACAGTTTTAAAACATTTTGAAAGGTCCACCTATTCGTGCTTGACACATTTATGATGTGATGTATTTATCATATAATTTCTATTTATCACAGATGCTCTTTTGAGGACAGGTTAGGTTGGTCAATAGCCAGGCAATGCAGGGGGGAGCCATCGGCAGGCGTGCCGGACGTTGGCGGTTACCTTGGTGATAGAGCCGCCAATTGGGAAACAGATTTGGTGAGGCGATGTGGAGGGGGCTGGGTCCTGCTGGGGGTGTTGGCGGTTGGCGGCGGTCCGGCCAATGGTGGTGCTCGGCGAGCCCTGCGTGACAACCAAGGAACCAATGAACAGGCGCTTGTTCTGCGGGACAACTATAGATAGGGTAGTGGTCGGTCCAACCCACCACGCTGCTGCTGGTGTTGCTGGAGTTCTTGAGGTGGTTGTGCAGCAGCTTGGTGGCGCCGTCCTGGAAGGTCTTGGGCAGCGCTCCCAGCAGCATGGTGAACTCCGGGGTGTTGAGCTCAAACAGGGAGATCAGGACCACCTGGGCCGCCTGTCGGGGGCCAAACAGCAGGGATCGTACCCGATGAGGGCAGCGGAGACACCGGCCACGTTACCCCCCACCCCCCCGCCCGTCCCACCGTGGGGTGCAAGAAGGATTTGGTGAGCTTTGTTGTGTCAGGATTACCGATGTGTTCCAGGGCATTTTGGGGCCCTTGGGGAGTTCTAGCACTGCCGAGCGTGTTATGTACTACTATGCGCTCAGAGGTCAAATGGAAGACTGGGTGGTCGGTATTGGTGTACATGATCAGGAAAAATAATAGAGCCGCAAAAAATATCTGGTTAAAATGGGAATGGTATAACACGCAGGGACACATAAAGGTGGGGAGCCCCGGGTGGAAAGAGCTCAAAATACTTCGGGAAACACAGCAACGGTTATTGATCTCCATGGCAAGCTTCAGTCGGACCTGTTAGGAAGAACGCCACACAGAGCTGCCGAGAGACAGCCGGGTAGGACGACGAACGGGTGAGTGTTAGAAGATGCAGGCTGTGTTTTGTTGAAACATTGGAACATGCAACATGAAATACAATACAATACAATAAAACAACGCTTTTTCACTGGATTAGTACCTACAAATATGAACACAACCTTTTGCGTCACCAATAATACAATACGTGACCGCTAGATGGTTATAGGTCAACAAAAGACATTCTGCGTTTGACAGAAATAGCCATGTCACCGACACACGTCCTCAAACATCGCTGCTGGCATCTCCGCTGAGCACACTGCCTTGGCCGTTTCCCCAACTTGTCGTTTTATCAACTGCCACCCGCCATTTTTTTATTTTCTCCCTCTTTCACTTTAGTTCCGCTTAGTTGCATCCCATCCCCGTAACCGTTCTGCTTTTCAAATCAGTGCCCTCTGCTGTGAGTCTCTCCATTTTATCTCACACGTCGTGGTAGTATGATTTGATTTGTTTCTTTTGTACATTTTAGCTTTTATTATATATTTTTTTCTGTGTGTATGCTTTCAATTCAGCCATATCCTGCCAGACGTATTGTTTTCGTTTCTATAAAAACGCAGCTGTGGCTATTATAAACTCTCTTGCATTTGGCCATCTTTGGGACCTCTGTATCACTTGCATGGCTATCAGAGGCCGCCGCCATGTTAACGACCATGGATGCTATCTAGCATCGTAGATAGTTCCCTGCGCCTAAAAGCTGCCAATTATTGTTTGTCAGTCATTAAAAAAACCCTTACCATCATGGAACTTGGTCGTAATCAAACCTGAGCTAAGTAATAATATACTATACTATGAATACGATGATGTATTTCCACCATTGCACCAGAGTTTTGTCATGCTATGCTCAACCATCAAACCTACGACTAGTTCTGCCATTGTGGAACTTGACCGTAATTACACCAACACAATGCTCTACCGTTGTGCAAGTTTTTCGTCATAATCAAACCTACAATCCGCTCTCAATAACGTCAAGCTTATGACTCGACCTGAAGCGTCCGTATTGTTCACCCGGTGCCTCTCGCTCCTAACCGCAGCGGAAGCCGATGAGGCGGCGCTACGAGTCGCCGGGCATGTACTCGGACGACGACGCCAACAGCGACGCGTCCAGCGCCTGCTCGGAGCGCTCGTACGGCTCGCGGAGCGGCGGCATCCCGCACTACCTGCGGCAGACGGAGGACGTGGCCGAGGTGCTCAACCACTGCGCCAGCTCCAACTGGTCCGAGAGGAAGGAGGGCCTGCTGGGCCTGCAGAACCTGCTCAAGAGCCAGCGAATACTGAGGTTGGTTGAATGTTGAGGAGTCCTTGAAGTCTGCTCCAGTGATGAACGCATATCATCAAATAGGGGGGGGAATGTTTTGCACCTTTCAGGGCGGATTAGCTCAGTCACCCATTTGATAAATTTTGCAAACGTGTTTTCTGCAGCCGGGTAGAACTGAAGAGGCTCTGTGAGATCTTCACCCGGATGTTTGCAGATCCCCATAGCAAGGTAGGACTGCTGTGCCCAATCAGTATGCTATGACATAAACTGTGCTCTAACAATAATGATGCATATCTGCGGTGGTTTGAAACTCACTGTGTGTCTTTCTCTCTTAACCGTTGCCTGCCTTGGTATGGATTTAACCACAGAGGGTAAGTGTGTGTGTGTGTGTGTGAGTTTGTGTGTGTGATTCCCCCAAAAAAGTTTATTTACCATGACGCACACAAGCAAAAAAAATATATGTATATATACACACCAAAGTCCTCCCAGCACTGCTACTCCTAAAGTCATCTGTACTGTTGAACGGTCGTCGTTCCCTCTCAATGTTGGCGTGTCTGCGTGTGTGTGTGTGCAGGTGTTCAGCATGTTCCTGGAGACACTGGTGGACTTTGTGACGGTGCACCGCGAGGACCTGCAGGACTGGCTGTTCGTCCTGCTCACCCAGCTGCTGAAGAAGATGGGTGCCGACCTGCTGGGCTCTGTCCAGACCAAGGTCCAGAAGGCCCTGGACATCACCAGGTCTGGGCCTTATATCTTTCAACTGTATGTGTGTGTGTGTGTTTTCCCACAGTAACCAATTCTCACTGTTCTTATTCCCCTATGAGAATAGTGAGTATTATCGGGTATTATTGTTGTTATTATTGGGTGTGGAATGGGTTTGAGGTTTGAATGGGAGGTGATCGTGGATGATTCTGAAGACACTGTGACAGGATCACAAGGTGACACGTTGTTCTGCGCTTCATGTGTCTTTCAGGGATTCCTTCCCGTTCGACCAGCAGTTCAACATCCTGATGAGGTTCATCGTGGACCAAACTCAGACTCCTAACCTCAAGGTAAGACTTGGCTAGCATAGCAGCTCAGGGCCCTGCTGCTCTCTGACCTCTATCCTAATCATGTGTACGCAAATCTATTATGTTTAACCCTTTTTCATTATTTCATACTTTATACTCCTACTCCACTACATCTACTACATTTATCTGACAGCTTAAATTCCTAGTTAATTAGCAGATTAAAATTAACAGTGTTATATCAATCATTTGTATTGGTCCCCTGGGGGAAATTCACAAGCTACCCAGCAGTATGTAATGTAATCTATCAAATAAAATATACATTAATGCATTAATAATTATATCAATTATTCTGAAATACTTTTTTTTCCATGTTCAATGCGGGACCGACTATATCTACAGTGTGGTATTACTACTTTAACTCTGAAGTAAGAGCTCTGCTGAGTGCTTCTTGGGCCACTGGTTGAGCCTGCTTGTGGTCGGTGCTCTCAGGTGAAGGTGGCCATCCTGAAGTACATCGAGTCCCTGGCGCGGCAGATGGACCCCGGGGACTTTGTCAACTCCAGCGAGACACGCCTGGCCGTGTCGCGCATCATCACCTGGACCACCGAGCCCAAGAGCTCCGACGTCCGCAAGGTAGGAGGAGCCTCCGCCTCCAGCTCCACCTCCAGCTCAGCCTCCTCCTCCTCCTCCTCTAGGGCCTCGGGTCCATGTGGGGAGAAGGGCGCCATACACATGAGGACACAATATCCATATACAGATCCTTTCCAAAAAATTAGAATATCATGGAAAAGTGCGTTTTTTTGTCCATGATTCCATTCAAAAAGTGAAACTTTCATAGATTATAGATTCATTCCACACAAAGTGAAATATTTCTAGCCTTTATTTGTTTCATTTTTCATCATTTTGGCTTACAGCTCCAAAAAGCTCCCCCAAAACAGTATTTCAAGAATTTAGAATAGTGTATAAGAAAATCAGCATTTACTTCTCTGTTATTTCAGAGAATGAACGTTTTAGACTGAGTGTCACACTCTAATTCTCTAATGAACTCAAAACACCTGCAAAGTTTTCCTATGTCGTTAAATTGTATCTCAGTTTGGTTCAGTATGGGGAAGACTGCAGACTTCAGATTCAGAGGGAGTGGACTGAGGCTGGAGTCGGTGCTTCAAAAACCACCACGTACAGACGTATCCGGGACACGGGCTACAACTGTCGGATTCCTCGAGTCAAGCCACTCCTGAACCTGAGACGACGTCGGAAGCGTCTCACCTGGGCTAAGGAGAAGAAGGACTGGACTGTTGCTCAGTGGTCCAATGTCCAATGAGAGTAAAGTCTGTATTTAATTTGGAAATCAAGGCCCCAAGGGTCTGGAGGAAGACTGGAGAGGCACAGAATCCAAGCTGCTTGAGGTCCAGTGTGAAGTTTCTACAGTCAGTGATGATTTGGGGAGCCATGTCAAGTGCTGGTGTTGGTCCACTGTGCTTTCTCAAGTCTTCTGCTGAGAACCTTTATGGAGATGTAGATTTTATTTTCCAGCAGGACTTGGCACCTGCCCATCCTGCCAGAACAACCAATACCCGGTTTAATAACCATGCTGTAACAGTGCTCGATTGGCCAGCAAACTCACCTGACCTGAACCCCATAGAGAGAATCTACGGGGTATTGTCAAGAGGAACACGAGAGACACCAGACCCAACACAACACAGAGGAGCTGAAGGCTGGCATCAAGGCAACCTGGGCTTCCATAACTCCACACCAATGCCACAGTCTGATCGCCTCCATGCCACGGTGCATCAAGGCAGTAATTAAAGCAGAAGGATTCCCGACCAAGTATCGAGTGCAGGCATGAACATAACTTTTCAGAAGATCGACATTTCTGTTTTGAAAATACAGTTTTTTGATTGGTTTTATGTGATATTTAATTTCTTGAAATTACTGTTTTGGGGGTTTTTTATGAGCTGGAAGCCAAACTTATGCAAAGTTAAACAAATACATACTTGAAATACTTTACTTTGTGTGTAATGAATCTATAATCTACGAAAGTTTCACTTTTTGAAAGGAATAATGAAAAAAAAATAACTTTTCCATGATATTAAATTTTTTGGGAAGAATCTGTATATTATTACATTCATAGTATATTCATGTATCTAATATAGATCTCATATTGATCTAGAAATGGTTTCAAAACAAAGAATAGTGTTCTTTCTCTCTCCATTCCAAATGGCATATTTTCTGATGATGATTAATAATCAATATCTTTTTTACAGTCACTTAGCCCACCTAAAGCCTGCTTTATTTGTTAGCTGTGGACCAAAATAGAGCAGCATTCATTTGTCTTAACTTTTCAAAAAGTTGCGGCAGGAGGTAAGGGTGCCTACTGTCTAAAGAGTGTGCTGTGTGTGTGTGTGTGTGTGTGTGTGTGTGTTGTGCTGTGTGTGTGTGTGTGTGTGTGTGCTGTGTGTGTGGTGTTTGTGGCTCGATCTATCTACACCGCACTTGCCCTCCTTGGCCTTATAACCTTGATGTCGTCCTCCTCTGCCTTGCCAACTCACCTCTGACTAAAAGCCCTCGACGGACAGGGAACAGCGCAGGTGTAAGCGTGGTGTTGTGCCTCCCGGTTGTATGTGAATGGGAAAAGGAAGCATTTCCAATGTCATTGCCTCGCATTGATATGAATATTGGCTATTCATTGTGGCGGGGGACTTCAATAAGGCGAACCTGAAGAAAGTTCTCCCGAAGTTCTACCAACACATCACAAGCAACACACGGGGCGAGCGGATCCTCGACCACTGCTACACCCCCTTCCGGGACGGCTACAAGTCCCTCCTCCGCCCACCGTTCGGCAAATCAGATCACCGCTCGATCCAACTACTCCCCGCCTACAGGCAGAGACTGAAGCAGCAACCAATCGCTGTGAAGGAGGTCCAATGCTGGTCGGACCAATCGGAGTCTATGCTGCAGGATTGTTTTGATGACGCGGATTGGAATATGTTCCAGGTCGTGTCGGACAATAACATCGGCGAGTACGCGTCCTCAGTCACCGGGTTCATCAAGAAATGCATAGATGACGTTGTTCCTACTAAGTCGGTTCGGATTTATCCCAACCAGAAACCGTGGATTAATGGCGATGTTCGCGCCGCACTCCGCACGCTTAACGCCGCCTTTGACTCCGGGAATATGGTGGAATATACGAGAGCCCGCTACGACCTCCGCAAGACCATCGGCTCTGCCAAGCGGGAGTATAAGAACAGGGTGGAGGACAAATTCAAGAGCCACAATGTGAGGGGTGTGTGGAAGGGGCTGCAGACAATCACGGACTTCAGAGGGAGAACCAGCGGTGTAGAGAACTCCTCTACCTCCCTCCCAGGCGCAGCTAAACACCTTCTTCGCTCGGTTTCGACGTGAACGGCAGCCCGCCGAAGTCAGCGCTGCCTGAGGAGGCCAGCCTGCTGAACATCTCAGAGGCTGACGTGCGCAGAGCCTTCAAGCGGGTGGACATCCGGAAGGCGGCGGGCCCAGACCACATCCCGGGGCGCGTCCTCAGAGCATGCGCAGACCAGTTGGCAGGAGTCTTCGCAGACATCTTCAACCTGTCCCTGTCCCAGGCTGTTGTTCCCGAGGTCTTCAAGATGTCCATCATCGTGCCTGTCCCTAAACACCCCAAGGTAACCTGCCTGAATGACTGGAGACCCGTAGCCCTCACCTCGATTGTCAGTAAATGCTTCGAGAGGCTGGTCAAGGACTTCATTTGTTCCATGTTGCCTGCCACGCTGGACCCATGGCAATTTGCGTACCGTCAAAACAGATCCACCGACGACGCCATTGCCATGGCACTTCACACTGCCCTCTCTCACCTGGAGGGAAGAACTGTTGTGTGAGAATGCTGTTTGTGGACTTCAACTCAGCGTTCAACACGATAGTTCCTGCCAAGCTCGACACCAAGCTCAGGAGTCTAGGCCTGCACCCGACCATGTGCAGCTGGATACTGGACTTCCTGTCGGGCCGCCGCCAGGTGGTGAGAATGGGCAGCACCACCTCAGAGCCGCTGACCCTCAACATTGGAGCCCCTCAGGGATGCGTGTTGAGCCCTCTCCTCTACTCCCTGTACACCCACGACTGCATGGCTATGCACAGCTCCAACGTCTTCATCAAGTTTGCTGACGACACGACAGTGTTGGGTCTGATCGCCGACGACGACGAGACAGCCTACAGGGAGGAGGTTGGATCACTGGCACAGTGGTGCCACGAAAACAACCTCGCCCTCAACGTCAAGAAGACCAAGGAGCTGATCGTGGACTACAGGAAGCGGAGAGGAGAGCACGGCCCCATCTCCATCGACGGTGCTGCAGTAGAGAGGGTCAGCAGCTTCAAGTTCCTCGGCGTGCACATCTCCGAGGACCTCATATGGACCACGCACACCACACACGTGGTGAAAAAGTCCCAACAACGCCTGTATTTCCTCAGGCGACTGAGGAAATTCAACATGTGCCCCCGCATCCTCAGAACATTCTACTCCTGTACCATCGAGAGTGTTCTTACAGGATGCATCACCGTCTGGTACGGGAACTGCACCGCACTGGAGCGTAGAACACTACAGAGGGTGGTGCGGACGACCCAGTACATCGTTGGAGGTGAGCTTCCCTCCCTCCTGGATATATACACCAGGCGGTGCGTGGCCAAGGCCAAAAGGATTATTAAAGACGATAACCACCCCAGCCACGAACTGTACACACTTCTACCGTCAGGCAGGCGATACCGCAGTATCAAGTGACGAGCAGACTCAGAGACAGCTTCCACAGTCAGGCCATCAGGCTGCTGAACAAGTTCGGCATCAATGTCTAAGTGCTAGTGCTAAGTGTTACTGCTAGTGCTAGTCCTAGTGATAAGTGCTAGTGTTACTACTGGAGTTAGTGCTGGTAGCAGTGCTAAGTGTTGGTGCTAGTGCTGGTGTTACTGCTAGTGCTGGTCCTGGTGCTAGTGCTACTGTTAGTGCTGGTGCTAGTACTGGTGTTAGTGCTAGTCCTGGTGCCAATTGCTGGTGCTAGTGTTGTGTTGACTGTCTGAGAAGGTATTCTGTGACATTCTGTGAATGTCAGCATATAACAATGTTTTTGTTGTATATTCCATTTCATTTTATATTTAATTTACTTACTTACACAGAATTTCTATTTATAGTTCCATTTCTATTTTGTAGTTCTATTCTATTTTGTATTCTTTTATAATTACTGTCGGCTGTCGGGCGTTTTGCACAAAAAGTTTTTCACTCACTGCTTATACTCACGTGTAAATTGTGAAGTGACAATAAAATACTTGAAACTTGAAACTTGCTTCAAAAACCACCACGTACAGACGTATCCGGGACATGGGCTACAACTGTCGGATTCCTCGAGTCAAGCCACTCCTGAACCTGAGACAACGTCGGAAGCGTCTCACCTGGGCTAAGGAGAAGAAGGACTGGACTGTTGCTCAGTGGTCCAATGTCCAATGAGAGTAAAGTCTGTATTTCATTTGGAAATCAAGGCCCCAAGGGTCTGGAGAAGACTGGAGAGGCACAGAATCCAAGCTGCTTGAGGTCCAGTGTGAAGTTTCCACAGTCAGTGATGATTTGGGGAGCCATGTCAAGTGCTGGTGTTGGTCCACTGTGCTTTCTCAAGTCTTCTGCTGAGAACTTTTATGGAGATGTAGATTTTATTTTCCAGCAGGACTTGGCACCTGCCCATACTGCCAGAACAACCAATACCTGGTTTAATAACCATGCTGTAACAGTGCTCGATTGGCCAGCAAACTCACCTGACCTGAACCCCATAGAGAATCTATGGGGTATTGTCAAGAGGAACATGAGAGACACCAGACCCAACAACACAGAGGAGCTGAAGGCTGGCATCAAGGCAACCTGGGCTTCCATAACTCCAGAGCAATGCCACAGGCTGATCGCCTCCATGCCACGGCGCATCGAGGCAGTAATTAAAGCAAAAGGATTCCCGACCAAGTATTGAGTGCAGGCATGAACATAACTTTTCAGAAGATCGACATTTCTGTTTTGAAAATACCGTTTTTTGATTGGTTTTATGTGATATTTAATTTCTTGAAATTACTGTTTTGGGGGTTTTTTATGAGCTGGAAGCCAAACTTATGCAAAGTTAAACAAATACATACTTGAAATACTTTACTTTGTGTGTAATGAATCTATAATCTACGAAAGTTTCACTTTTTGAAAGGAATAATGAAAAAAAAATAACTTTTCCATGATATTAAATTTTTTGGGAAGAATCTGTATATTATTACATTCATAGTATATTCATGTATCTAATATAGATCTCATATTGATCTAAAATGGTTTCAAACAAAGAATAGTGTTCTTTCTCTCTCCCATTCCAAATGGCATATTTTCTGATGATGATTAATAATCAATTCATTTGGTTTAGACAATATCTTTTTTACAGTCACTTAGCCCACCTAAAGCCTGCTTTATTTGTTAGCTGTGGACCAAATAGAGCAGCATTCATTTGTCTTAACTTTTCAAAAGTTGCGGCAGGAGGGTAAGGGTGCCTACTGTCTTAAAGAGTGTGCTGTGTGTGTGTGTGTGTGTGTGTGTGTGTGTGTGTGTGTGTGTGTGTGCTGTGTGTGTGTGTGTGTTTGTGGCTCGATCTATCTACACCGCACTTGCCCTCCTTGGCCTTATAACCTTGATGTCGTCCTCCTCTGCCTTGCCAACTCACCTCTGACTAAAAGCCCTCGACGGACAGGAACAGCGCAGGTGTAAGCGTGGTGTTGTGCTCCCGGTTGTATGTGAATGGAAAAGGAAGCATTTCCAATGTCATTGCCTCGCATTGATATGAATATTGGCTATTCATTGTGGCGGGGGACTTCAATAAGGCGAACCTGAAGAAAGTTCTCCCGAAGTTCTACCAACACATCACAAGCAACACACGGGGCGAGCGGATCCTCGACCACTGCTACACCCCCTTCCGGGACGGCTACAAGTCCCTCCTCCGCCCACCGTTCGGCAAATCAGATCACCGCTCGATCCAACTACTCCCCGCCTACAGGCAGAGACTGAAGCAGCAACCAATCGCTGTGAAGGAGGTCCAATGCTGGTCGGACCAATCGGAGTCTATGCTGCAGGATTGCTTTGATGACGCGGATTGGATATGTTCCGGGTCGCGTCGGACAATAACATCAGCGAGTCCTCAGGTCACCGGGTTGCATCAAGAAATGCATAGATGACGTTGTTCCTACTAAGTCGGTTCGGATTTATCCCGAACCCAGAACCGTGGATTAATGGCGATGTTCGCGCCGCACCTCCGCACGCGTAACGCCGCCTTTTGACTCCGGGAATATGGTGGAATATACGAGAGCCGCTACGACCTCCGCAAGACCATCGGCTGCTGCCAAGCGGGAGTATAAGAACAGGGTGGAGGACAAATTCAGAGCCAACGACGTGAGGGGTGTGTGGAAGGGCTGCAGACAATCACGGACTTCAGAGGGGAGAACCAGCGGTGTAGAGAACTCCTCTACCTCCCTCCCAGCGAGCTAAACACCTTCTTCGCTCGGCTTCGACTGTGAACGGCAGCCCGCCGAAGTCAGCGCTGCCTGAGGAGAGCCAGCCTGCTGAACATCTCAGAGGCTGACGTGCGCAGAGCCTTCAAGCGGGTGGATCATCCGGAAGGCGGGCGGGGCCCAGACCACATCCCGGGGCGCGTCCTCAGAGCATGCGCAGACCAGTTGGCAGGAGTCTTCGCAGACATCTTCAACCTGTCCCTGTCCCAGGGCTGTTGTTCCCGAGGTCTTCAAGATGTCCATCATCGTGCCTGTCCCTAAACACCCCAAGGTAACCTGCCCGAATGACTGGAGACCCGTAGCCCTCACCTCGATTGTCAGTAAATGCTTCGAGAGGCTGGTCAAGGACTTCATTTGTTCCATGTTGCTGCCACGCTGGACCCATGGCAATTGCGTACCGTTCAAAACAGATCCACGACGACGCCATTGCCATGGGCACTTCACACCGCCTCTCTCACCTGGAGGGGAAGAACTGTTGTGTGAGATGCTGTTTGTGGACTTCAGCTCAGCGTTCAACACGATAGTTCCTGCCGAAGCTCGACACCAAGCTCAGGAGTCTAGGGCCTGCACCCGACCATGTGAGCTGGGTATACTGGACTTCGCTGTCGGGCCGCCGCCAGGTGGTGAGGGATGGGCAGCACCACCTCAGAGCCGCTGACCCTCAACACTGAGCCCCTCAGGGATGCGTGTTGAGCCCTCTCCTCTACTCCCTGTACACCCACGACTGCATGGCTATGCCACAGCTCCAACGTCTCTCAAGTTGCTGACGACACGACAGTGTTGGGTCTGATCGCCGACGACGACGAAGACAGCCTACAGGGAGGAGGTTGGATCACTGGCACCAGTGGTGCCAAGAAACAACCTCGCCCTCAACTCAAAGAAGACCAAGGAGCTGATCGTGGACTACAGGAAGCGGAGAGGAGAGCACGCCCCCATCTCCATCGACGGTGCTGCAGTAGAGAGGGTCAGCAGCGTCAAGTCCTCGGCGTGCAACATCTCGAGGACCTCCCACATGGACCACGCACAGCCAGCGACACGTGGTGAAAAAAAGGCGCCAACAACGCCTGGTTTTCCTCAGGCGACTGGAGGAAATTCCCAACATGGCCCCCGCATCCTTCAGAAACATCTTCTACTCCTGTACCATCGAGAGTGTTCTTACAGGATGGCCATCACCGGTCGTGGGTACGGAACTGCACCGCCCACTGGAGCGGTAAAACACTACAGAGGGTGGTGCGGACGGCCCAGTACATCGTTGGAGGTGAGCTTCCTCCCTCCTGGATATATACACCAGGCGGTGCGTGGCCAAGGCCAAAAGGATTATTAAAGACATAACCACCCCAGCCACGAACTGTACACACTTCTACCGGTCAGGCAGGCGATACCGCAGTATCAAGTCCACACGAGCAGACTCAGAGACAGCTTCCACAGTCAGGCCATCAGGCTGCTGAACAAGTTCGGCATCAATGTCTAAGTGCTAGTGCTAAGTGTTACTGCCTAGTGCTAGTCCTGGTGATAAGTGCTAGTGTTACTGCTGGAGCTAGTGCTGGTAGCAGTGCTAAGTGTTGGTGCTAGTGCTGGTGTTACTGCTAGTGCTGGTCCTGGTGCTAGTGTTACTGCTAGTGCTGGTGCTAGTACTGGTGTTAGTGCTAGTCCTGGTGCCAATTGCTGGTGCTAGTTTCGACATAGGAAAACTTTGCAGGTGTTTTGAGTTCATTAGATAATTAGAGTGTGACACTCAGTCTAAAACGTTCATTCTCTGAAATAACTGAGAAGTAAATGCTGATTTTCTTCACACTATTCAAATTTCTTGAAATACTGTTTTGGGGGTTTTCTGGAGCTGTAAGCCAAAATTATGAAAAATGAAACAAATAAAGGCTAGAAATATTTCACTTTGTGTGGAATGAATCTATAATCTATGAAAGTTTCACTTTTTGAATGGAATCATGGACAAAAAAAACGCACTTTTCCATGATATTCTAATTTTTTGGAAAGGATCTGTATATGGATATTGTGTCCTCATGTGTATGGCGCCCTTCTCCCCACATGGACCCGAGGCCCTAGAGGAGGAGGAGGAGGAGGCTGAGCTGGAGGTGGAGCTGGAGGCGGAGGCTCCTCCTACCTTGCGGACGTCGGAGCTCTTGGGCTCGGTGGTCCAGGTGATGATGCGCGACACGGCCAGGCGTGTCTCGCTGGAGTTGACAAAGTCCCCGGGGTCCATCTGCCGCGCCAGGGACTCGATGTACTTCAGGATGGCCACCTTCACCTGAGAGCACCGACCACAAGCAGGCTCAACCAGTGGCCCAAGAAGCACTCAGCAGAGCTCTTACTTCAGAGTTAAAGTAGTAATACCACACTGTAGATATAGTCGGTCCCGCATTGAACATGGAAAAAAAAGTATTTCAGAATAATTTATATAATTATTAATGCATTAATGTATTATTTTGATTTGATAGATTACATTACATACTGCTGGGTAGCTATGTGAATTTCCCCCAGGGGACCAATAACAATGATTGATAAACGACTGTTAATTTTAATCTGCTAATTAACTAGGAATTTAAGCTGTCAGATAAATGTAGTAGATGTAGTGGAGTAGGAGTATAAAGTATGAAATATGAAAAAGGGTTAACAAATAGATTTGCGTACACATGATTAGGATAGAGGTCAGAGAGCAGCAGGGCCCTGAGCTGCTATGCTAGCTGAAGTCTTACCTTGAGGTTAGGAGTCTGAGTTTGGTCCACGATGAACCTCATCAGGATGTTGAACTGCTGGTCGAACGGGAAGGAATCCCTGAAAGACACATGAAGCGCAGAACAACGTGTCACCTTGTGATCCTGTCACAGTGTCTTCAGAATCATCCACGATCACCTCCCATTCAAACCTCAAACCCATTCCACACCCAATAATAACAACAATAATAACCCGATAAAACTACAATAAATATACTCATATGGGGAATAGAACAGTGAGAATTGTTACTGTGGGAAAACACACACACACACATACAGTTGAAAGAATATAATGGCCAGACCTGGTGGATGTCCAGGGCCTCTGGACCTTGGCCTGGACAGAGCCCAAAGCACGGTGGCACCCATCTTCCTTCAGCAGCTGGGTGAGCCGGACGAAACAAGCCAGTCCTGCAGGTCCCTCGCCGGTGCACCGTCACAAAGTCCACCAGTGTCTCCAGGAACATGCTGAACACCTGCAACACACACAACACGAGACACGCAACATTGAGAGGGAACGGACGACGTTCAACAGTAACGATGACTTTAGGAGTAGCAGTGCTGGGAGGACTTTGGTGTGTATATATACATATATTTTTTTTGCTTGTGTGCGTCATGGTAAATAAACTTTTTTGGGGGAATCACACACACAAACTCACACACACACACACACACTTACCCTCTGTGGTTAAATCCATACCAAGGCAGGCAACGGTTAAGAGAGAAAGACACACAGTGAGTTTCAAACCACCGCAGATATGCATCATTATTGTTAGAGCACAGTTTATGTCATAGCATACTGATTGGGTACAGCAGTCCTACCTTGCTATGGGGATCTGCAAACATCCGGGTGAAGATCTCACAGAGCCTCTTCAGTTCTACCCGGCTGCAGAAAACACGTTTGCAAAATTTATCAAATGGGTGACTGAGCTAATCCGCCCTGAAAGGTGCAAAACATTCCCCCCCCTATTTGATGATATGCGTTCATCACTGGAGCAGACTTCAAGGACTCCTCAACATTCAACCAACCTCAGTATTCGCTGGCTCTTGAGCAGGTTCTGCAGGCCCAGCAGGCCCTCCTTCCTCTCGGACCAGTTGGAGCTGGCGCAGTGGTTGAGCACCTCGGCCACGTCCTCCGTCTGCCGCAGGTAGTGCGGGATGCCGCCGCTCCGCGAGCCGTACGAGCGCTCCGAGCAGGCGCTGGACGCGTCGCTGTTGGCGTCGTCGTCCGAGTACATGCCCGGCGACTCGTAGCGCCGCCTCATCGGCTTCCGCTGCGGTTAGGAGCGAGAGGCACCGGGTGAACAATACGGACGCTTCAGGTCGAGTCATAAGCTCGACGTTATTGAGAGCGGATTGTAGGTTTGATTATGACGAAAAACTTGCACGACGGTAGAGCATTGTGTTGGTGTAATTACGGTCAAGTTCCACAATGGCAGAACTAGTCGTAGGTTTGATGGTTGAGCATAGCATGACAAAACTCTGGTGCAATGGTGGAATACATCATCGTATTCATAGTATAGTATATTATTACTTAGCTCAGGTTTGATTACGACCAAGTTCCATGATGGTAAGGTTTTTTTTAATGACTTACAAACAATAATTGGCAGCTTTTAGGCGCAGGGAACTATCTACGATGCTAGATAGCATCCATGGTAGTTAACATGGCGGCAGCCTCTGATAGCCATGCAAGTGATACAGAGGTCCCAAAGATGGCCAAATGCAAGAGAGTTTATAATAGCCACAGCTGCGTTTTTATAGAAACGAAAACAATACGTCTGGCAGGATATGGCTGAATTGAAAGCATACACACAAAAAAAAATCAAATAAAAGCTAAAATGTACAAAAGAAACAAATCAAATCATACTACCACGACGTGTGAGATAAAATGGAGAGACTCACAGCAGAGGGCACTGATTTGAAAAGCAGAACGGTTACGGGGATGGGATGCAACTAAGCGGAACTAAAGTGAAAGAGGGAGAAAATAAAAAAATGGCGGGTGGCAGTTGATAAAACGACAAGTTGGGGAAACGGCCAAGGCAGTGTGCTCAGCGGAGATGCCAGCAGCGATGTTTGAGGACGTGTGTCGGTGACATGGATATACAAACGGAGGGAGCGCTGGACGACTACCTTGTTCCTGGAGTCTCCCAATAGCTGAGAGGGACGGACGGCGAGAGACACACAAGAGGGGAGGGGGGGTTGAACAGTTTTAGCTAAATTTTGCGTATTTTAGTCAAATACGTACGTCAAAAAGTTGTGAACTATTGCAAATGCTGATCAACGTGGAGACTCGTACTCGATATTTCTAGTGTCATCTAGTCTATCATTGATAGAACGAGAGTGAATCCCAGACACACGTCTTACTGCGATCTCACCCTCCTCCAAGTTGTACATCTCTAATAACTTCGCCTTCGCTGCCGCATTTGGACCGGTTACAGTTACATCATCAGTGTACCATTACTAAGGGGGGCGGAGCTTGGAGGTGACCTACCAGAGCGTCGGCGACAGCGGCCTCCACCTCGGTGCCGGTGTTCAGCACCCGCATGGCGTTGACCGATGCCGAGATCCGGGCCTGGTGGAGCAGACCGTAGCGATCTGGAGCAGACAGGACGGACGGACGGACGGATGGCGTTTACAAAGCGGGAACAGTTTAGAGGATAAGCCAAGATAGACGGCTAGGGAACTTACCTTGATCGAGCTCACAATTGTTTTAATTTTATATAATGTTTTAATTCTTCCGTCATTTTGCCGGGATTAATATTATCTTATCTTAGCTCATCATATCAACAATACTTGTGTGGAACGGAGAAGAAGATCCATGTTTCCAAGTACCCAGGAGTACAAATAAACAAGGCAATAAACATTGAGAAAGGAAACCGAGGCCCTAAAATGAAGCATCTGGATCGCTTGGAGGTCACAGAGAGACACAGAGTGAACCCGTCCACCATAGAAGAAGAAACCCAACCGAGTGTGTGTGGAAGGCGGACATTTTGAAGGTTCAAATGAACAAATCACTCTCAAGATGACGCATTCACAGCAACACAAAATACATCCCAATGACAAACAAAGAGGCCCGAGCCAAAGTATAAATGTAACAACAAATATACCGAGAATCATGAATACATTCCTCTAAGCAAAGGTGAGGGGGTGAGTTGTGGAAACAAGTAAATGAAAGTCAACTAAATGACACAAACAACTACAACAACCGCAAGCAACACACACAAAAAATGGCCTAAAATCACCTTACTTCATGACCAAATCAGGTACAGCACTTTTCACAGCTCAACAAATACAATAAATATAAATAAAGATATCTATAAAAGAAATGAACATTAAAATGAAAAAACTCAAAAGGTAACGTCACTTGTTACGTTCTCTTTTCAAGCCAAAAATAATAATACAAAATCTAAAATATACAAACGTAAAGAAACAGTTTTTCTATTCCATCACATGACAGACGCGTGCTCGGGTGCATGCAGGCGGCTCATCGACCACTACGGATTCGCTGAGTGGGAGGGGCTAATCACAGGGAGGGAGGGGCGGGGTATGTGAGGTTCGGGACGACCGGGAGGAGGGGTTTGGGTGGGATGGGAGGGTAACTTTTTTTTGGGGGGGGGGGGGGGGGGGTCATGCAGGTCACCTGACTGGCTGTGGGGGTCTGCTGTGGACAGAGCACTGGTGGAGCGGGAGTGATGTCGGGAGGCTGTGGGGTAGAGGGGTGGGGGGAGGCGGTCACCCCAGACCAGGGTCGGGGTTAAACGGTGACACGTACTGTAACATGGACTGTTACGGGTTAAAGGCTCTGTTACAGGTTAAAGGCACTGTTACAAGGTACTGTTACAGGCATTGCATTGATACAGGTCCTGGTACAAGTACTGTTACAAGTTACATGAACTGTTGTTACACGTTACAAGTGCCGTTACACGTTACAGATATTGTGACAAGTAATGTTACAAGCATTGGTACAAGGTACAAGTGCTGTTACACAATACGGATACTGTTACACATTACAGATACTGTCACAAGTACTGTTGCATGTCTGTACCGAACAAGTTACAAGTACCGATAGAAGTTAGATGTTCTGTTACAAGTTACATGGAGCGTTACAAGTACGATGACGGTTACTGTTACAGATCCAATCACGTATCGACACGTCTCAACTCTTTTAGCCGTATAATGTAAATCAATTTCCTTTGTCACAGATTCCTTAATATTGTCGTCACCTAGCTTCCCACCTATGACATCACTTCCTGCGCTCCTTCAATGCAGGAAGTAGCAGTCATACTCATACTGATGCATACAGATAGTATTAATGCCATGTTGTTTCTTTCTTTCTTTCTCCCTCAAGTGGCCTCTTTGAAAATGTTTAATCACGGGATGTGCACCGCTCAAAAGACCACCCGCTTTAAGAAAACACACTTCGACATGATACACTGCATTCATCCACAAACGTACACAACGTCCAACTAGATAAGCAAAAAGAGATGCGACATCGTACGATGAAGATGTTCACAATCCCACAAGAATACTTCTTCAATCTCCATGAACAATAGTTTTCCCCCGAGAGAGTGAGAGAGAGAGACAGGCACGACAGACATACAAGAGGAGCTGCAGAGGTAAACACCGGACCACAGAGGAGACAGGAGACCATCTCCTTCCGGGTCGGAGACACACTCAGGCGGCAGACGCTTGAATCACACCGAGAGGGACGGAAAGACGACACGACGCAGCTGTGTGTGGGCATACAGTACAAGTGTGGATCATTCTCTTTCTTTCTTTCTGTTCGGACGGCTCAGAGCGGACCGGCCTCCAGGGCTCCGGGGTTCCCGACGGTACTCACCCAGAGACGTGAAGCCCCGAGCGGGGCTGGTGTCCCGGCTGCTCTCGCGACTCGTGTTGCGGCTGCAGCCCTGAGACATGCTGGGCCGGGGGATGCGGCTCCGGGCTAGCGTGCGGTAGGAGGAGGAGGATGAGGAGGAGGAAGCAGCGGGAGCAAGAGCTTTACCACACAGCCTGGCTGTCAGGACAACAGGTTAGGACAGGTGACAAGGTGTCGAGGTTTAACAGGCCTCCGTGAAGGGGGTGAGGTGAGGGGGGGGGGCGAGGGAGGGGAGAGAGAGAGGAGCGAGCCGGGTAGACAGACAAACACAGAGGAGAGCGAGAGAGAGAGAGAGAGAGAGAGAGAGGGAGAGAGTGGAGGGTGATGGTGGTGAGATGTACGGCCTGTTAGCAGGAGACCCTCGTCTCAGCAGGTTGAACATACAACGGTTAATTCATATCTGTTATGGAATTATTAGTGTCATTGAAAACATGAATATCATTAATATCATTAATAAGAACTAGTCTCGCCCAACCCTTTTTTAAATATGTTTAGCACACAATCAGCACTTTGAGAACAGTCCGATGTTGTAACTAATCTAATAACGGCATCTCAATCACGTCAAATCAATAAAACAGCCAACACTTAATCCTAATCCAAGAGAAACCAATGACACTTTCCACTGCACCACTGGCAGATTGTCCAAATCTAAAACACGAGCCAAGATGGAGAGATGATTGGCCATTGAGACGATTGGCACTGACCAGTCAACCAATGGACCTTTCCTATTCAAACGGCGAGTCCCGCCCCCCCTAGTTACTGTTGCTATGTCCCACAAGCTTTCCCACAGCTCTGCAGCATGTTAGTAACATGCTGCAGAGCTGTGGGAAAGCTTGTGGGGCATAGCAACAAACACCACACACACACACACACACACACACACACACACACACACACACACACACACACACACATGGACATATAGTGTATAGGCTACTGCACATGGTCGGGGAGAGTGGTTTGTTTCATAAATGTGTTGTTGTGCCGTCTTGACACGCGGTGCGATCTGAAGTAAAAGAAAAACCCTTCAAACTTCAAACTTATCTCAAAGGCAACATTTTTGAGACGAAGAGGATTTACTGATGAGGAATAAGCCCCTTCATGTTTTTTCTTCTGAAGGGAATGAACCGACATTGAGCAACCGACAGCAAATGCTATCTTCAGAAGCGACCTTTTATTTTGGAATTTTTGTTTTCTCCCCCAGGGAACCGGGAAATAAAAGTTGCCGAGACAAGACAAGCGGTGACCGTAACTGACTGACTGACCACAGGGTCTTATACAATGCATTTGCCTGCGCCTGTTTATTTGACTGATATCGCAGCCTTTTGCACACTTTCTGGAACTTTCTGGAGGAGAATGAAGCCATCATGAATCTGTAATGAAGCCCCTTGAGTTGAGGCCCTGCTCCGTTTTATAATGCCGGTGTTTTTTTTTTAAAACTGCGCTCTTATTGTCTCGGGAATCATTAAACATCCCGGCACTTAACGCCGCCGCCGTGACAACGACGTTCCCTCAATGTGAGGAACGAGGAGTGAGGCTCTCTACCTCGCTAAAATGTCGCTGTTGATCTCCTGATATCCTCCACTGACTGCCTCCTGTGATTCCGTTCATCCTCCTCCTAAGCCCCTGTCTCGTAATATTCATCTTCTCCGTAACGGCTTCCTAACGACAGTGAGCCTGTTGAGAGGGAGCCTGTCCCGACACTCTGGCCTGAGTCGCTGGCCTGAAACCCAGCCGATATTAATATTGCTACTAATATCTCCCTCTACACCTCTCCTCCTCTTCCTCACTGCTTGCACGCATTTCTTAAATGCCCAAAAGATGGCACGCCAGGTAGACTCGATGGTAAGATCCGTGTTTTAAGTGTGTGTGTGTGTGTGTGTGTGTGTGTGTGTGTAGTGTGTGTGTGTGTGTGTGTGTGTGTGGTGTGTGTGTGTGTGTGTCTGTGTTTTAAGTGTGTGTGTGTGTGTGTGTGTGTTTTTGTATTGATGTCCAATTTCACAGCTGCACCGCCAGCCAGCCAAAGTGAAGTGTGTACTTCAATGTGTACTTCAGTGTGTACTTCAGTGTGTGTGTGTGTGTGTGTGTCAAAACGTGTCTTCTCACACACCTGACCCCTCTTACCTCGTCCTGGTTTGTCTTAATGTATCATGTGACCTTTCTCCCCTCCTCGTCCTCCTCTCCCACCCACGTGGTTGTGGGTTCTGTGGGGTTCTGCGGGGTTCTGCATGGGCTGTCTGCATGGATCTCCGTCTGTCGCCGCAGCTGTAAACGGCTGTGTCCACCGTAACCACTCAACACACACACACACACACACACACACACACACACCACACACACCAACACATCAATCAATGAATGAATGAACGGACTTGTGAACATTGTGGATTTTTGGGTGGTTTCTTATTTTTTTAAAATTAGTTTATCACTTTGTCTGTTTACATTTTCTTCCTTCCTTTTGTATTTCTTTCTTTCTCCTCGAGACTTTTTGCTTTCTCTTCTTTTTTTCTTCCTTCCTTTCTCTCCAACTTCCTTTCTTTGTCCCTCTTCCACTCTTTCTTCCTTTCGCTTTTTTGTTTTATCTCTCTTTCTATCGCTCTATGCCACAATGCAGACAGACGAATCAAACGCTCCCTTTCAGGAGATCTTTTTTTGACCGCCTATCTGTCAATGGCTATTTTTTACCATCCGGTATCTCTTATCTTGTTATCACAGCCTACATTTCCCAGGGACTCCCAGGGTTGGACATGGTCCCTGTGTTTTTGTTGCACAACAGGTCAGCCTGGAGGTCATGGGTCCGCCATCTCCTTTGGCTCTGTCTTATTACCTGGTCTGTCCAGAGCAGTTGTAGTCCTCATCACCTGGTCTGTCCAGGGCAGTTGTAGTCCTCATCACCTGGTCTGTCCAGGGCAGTTGTAGTCCTCATCACCTCGTCTGTCCAGGGGAGTTGTAGTCCTCATCACCTCGTCTGTCCAGGGGAGTTGTAGTCCTCATCACCTCGTCTGTCCAGGGGAGTTGTAGTCCTCATCACCTCGTCTGTCCAGGGGAGTTGTAGTCCTCATCACCTCGTCTGTCCAGGGGAGTTGTAGTCCTCATCACCTCGTCTGTCCAGGGGAGTTGTAGTCCTCATCACCTCGTCTGTCCAGGGGAGTTGTAGTCCTCATCACCTCGTCTGTCCAGGGGAGTTGTAGTCCTCATCACCTCGTCTGTCCAGGGGAGTTGTAGTCCTCATCACCTCGTCTGTCCAGGGGAGTTGTAGTCCTCATCACCTCGTCTGTCCAGGGCAGTTGTAGTCCTCATCACCTCGTCTGTCCAGGGGAGTTGTAGTCCTCATCACCTCGTCTGTCCAGGGGAGTTGTAGTCCTCATCACCTCGTCTGTCCAGGGGAGTTGTAGTCCTCATCACCTCGTCTGTCCAGGGGAGTTGTAGTCCTCATCACCTCGTCTGTCCAGTGAAATTAAAAACTTCTATCTGCTCCCAAATTCTTTCAAACAACACACAAGAGGAGCAACTGCTTGATAGCTGACATATAGTTTTTTTTACACATACACAATTCTGGGATCATTTACATTTCCCTCTTGGAAACGTATATTTGGAATTCGACGATTCTTTCATACATTTGTACATTTGCTCCCTCTCTCTTTCTCTCGCTCTCTTTCCCTCCCTCCCTCCATCCAGGTCTTCCTCATCACTTTGTGTTTGTCTTTCTAGCTCCAAGGCTAGGGTGGTGATGATGATGATGATGATGATAATGACCACTCAGAGTCTGTGATAAGGGCTCTCCCTCTGTGTCTCTGTGTCTCTCTCTCTCTCTCTCTCTCTCTCTCTCTCTCTCTCTCTCTCTCTCTCTCTCTCTCTCTCTCTCTCTCTCTCTCTCTCTCTCTCTCTCTCCCTCTCTCCCTCTCCCCTCTCCCTCCCAGGTCGAGTGCGTACCAGGAGGCAGAGCTCAGGCAGTACCGGCGGCTCCAACAGCAGCAGCAGCTCGGTGCTGGTGGACAGCAGGGGGCGCAGTCGAGCCAAAGTGGTCTCCCAGTCCCAGCGTGAGTGCTGACACACGTGCACACACACACACACACACACGCACACGCATACACATACATGGACATAGCTATTACACACATAGATACTACACACACACACACACACACACACACACACATATGCACACATATACACACATACACACACACGCCATTACACACATAGAGATTACACGTGTGCATACATATCACACACACACACACACACACACACACACACACAAATGTCACACACATACATACATTGACATCACACACACAAATGAATTCTCGCTTTATAAAACATTGAAACGCAACAGACACTGACAGAGATATCGTTGGCGTCTATTCAAGCAGACCTCTGTGGACTTGCTGTCTGTTCCAGGGGACCGTGCTTCCTGGGATACAGTGACTGTATCTGAGCATTCAGCGTTCTGTCTCCATCTCCATGTCACCTCTGCTTTAATATGGTCTCTGTGACGAGGTCATACTAAACTCAAATGCCTTGAACTGTTGCGTGCGTGTGTGTGCGTGTGTGTGTGTGTGTACGACTCTTGATGCATCGCAACTCCTGCAAGAAGCGTGCGCGACTTACTTGCTTGCATATGTGTCCATGTTTGAATATATAGACCACCACAGTGTTTTAAATGATAGTGTTCGTCACCGCTGAGATACAGTTTCCTTTTTTTTCTCCCGGTGAGGAAGATGAAAAAAATTTTTGTTTCACATGACTTCTGTCCTTCAACGTTTTGAAGACATGACATTAGAATCGGAACCAGAATTTGAATCTGAACCATTTGAACCATTTTTGTTGCCATTTAAGCGTCTTAGTGTCACACTTGGTGGTCTATACTGTGAGGATATTCTGCTGAGATCTGAGTGGTCTGTACTCCACGAAGCTTGTCCAGCTGGCCTGGAGTGCATGCTGGGTAATAGAAACAGCACCTTCTTGTCTCATTTTGACCGTTCCTGATTTCCACC
Organism: Coryphaenoides rupestris; assembly: GCA_002895965.2. Lineage (NCBI taxonomy): Eukaryota > Metazoa > Chordata > Actinopteri > Gadiformes > Macrouridae > Coryphaenoides > Coryphaenoides rupestris. The sequence continues at coordinate 22,679 of PIJE02002892.1, read as the reverse complement.
TGTACTGCCGCTCGCTTTCATCGCTCAGGATCCAGATCAGCCAATCCCATCAGTGGTAAGGCCCAGCTTCATCCAATCACAAGCCACGCTATATATACATGTATACGCCAGCACTTTGCTCCCTAAGCCCCGCCTCCGCATCTCAGCGAGCTCTGCATGTGGTCTCATGCCTTTCCTTTCGCTTTTCCTTTTAATTTGTACATTACATCACTGCATGAGCCGTCCTACTTTCTCAAGTAAAAACCCACTAAAAACAAAAGCTTTTTATTTTCAGATAAAAATATTGCGTCTATATTTCGCCATTGTTTTTATTCCAGTGTATCACACACCAAAACACATTTAAGACAAATGGCTTCTTTATCAAACACTGACTGGCTGAAAGGCTAACACGCCCCCCCCTCTCACACACACACACACACACACACACAAACACACACACACACACACACACACACACACACACACAGCGTATCTGTGTGCAGTGTGGAGTCTGGGTCTAGACAGTAAATGTCCCGTCAGGGTCTCCCTGGTCGGAAGCCGAGTTGAATCAAGTCACTTTTGGACCGGACTTTTACCTCCTGGACCCGGGAGACACCGGTTGTTTCTTTGTGTTTGGTTTGGTTTGGTTTAGTTTTGTGTCCTCATAAATAACGTCCCGTGTCCTTTCTGTCTTTTGCTCACTGCATCCCCCCCGTCCCCCTGTGGTCCGTCCTCTGTGTCGTTTTCCCCTCTCTTTCCGTTTCAGAGGGCGTTAAGTTATACACACACACACACACACATACACTCTGCGGTACAACTGTAAAGCATCTCACTCCTCAGTCATGCAAGTCGACATAGAAATGTCCCTATAGGATCGCCTACTGGATGTACACGATGTTTGGTTCTCAAAGGGACTCCTGTCAAATCTTGGTGTTTTAAGCGTGGCGTGAAAGGGAGACTCACCCTCACACCCCAGCCTAACTGGGTCACTGACACAACTCTAACCAAGTCCCTTTGGGTGTGTGTGTGTGTGTGTGTTTGTGTGTGTACATGTGTGTGTATTTTCCTACATGCGTGTATGTGTGTGTATGTATTTTCCTGTGCGTGCGTGTGTGTGCGTGTGTGTGTTTTCCTATGTGTGTGCATGTATTTTCCTGTGCGTGTGTGTTTTCCTGTGTGTGTATGCATTTTCCTCTGTGTATGTGCGTGTGTGTGTGTGTGTGTGTGTGTGTGTGTGCGTGTGTGCGTGCGTGCACAGCGGGCAGTCGCTCCAGCTCCCCAGGCAAGCTCCTGGGTCACAGCAGCTACGGCCGGCTGCCCAGGACCAGCGTCTCCACGGCCACCACGCCCACCTCACAGCGCACCCGCATCCCTCGCAGTCAGGGCTGCAGCCGCGAGCCCAGCCCCAACCGCATGGGCCTCGGTAAGCGCACGGCTCCGGGGTCAAAGGTCACCCGCTAACTTCTCTTCCCAAAGGTCCGGCTAAATATCTCACGGTCATGCTATGTACAATTTAAAATACTAAGCAACATGCTAAAGGTCCTTTTTGATGATCAGGCTAACCGTCATGCTCGAAGTAATGCTCAATAGCATGCTAAGCGACAATGCCAAAGGGTATGTGGCGGATATATGGCGGATCAGGTCAAGGGTCAGGGGGTGGGGGCTGTTTAAGATCATAGTAGAGAAGTAGTCTACACGTGCAACTGATAACAATGTGTTTTTCATTCAGTTTTTTTCCACATGCAGTGAGAATTGTCCCAGATTGACAGGGAGAGGAGGCGTGGGCTTTGGAGATTAGATTAGATGTCATTGCTCATGTGGTGTTCTTACTGTATGTGAGTAAACAGTGTTGCTGCTCATGCAGAGAGGGACCGTGGCCCGGTGTTATCTTTACTTCCTGCGAGAGATAAACTCACGTAACATGTTAGTGTGTTACGCAAGTTTATCTGTATGGTTTTGGCACACACACACACACACACACACACACACACACACACACACACACACACACACACACACACACACACACACACGCACACACATGCACACACACTCACACATATTGCTGTTTTTTTATTCCGGTTGAAGTGTTGTGCCAATTAGAATGGATGAATGAATACATTCATGAATGAGTGAATGAAAGCATAGCATTAGCATTAGCATTGCATCTTTAATCATTGTGTGGAAAATATGTTGAACATGAGCTTCAGATAATTGGAGCTTTTTGCAGAGAGGAGTATAGCGTTGCGTTCTGCTGCGACTCACAACCTGGGCAACCTTGGAATTCAGTCTCCATGGCAACATCCCGTGTTGATCCCCAAACAACACATTTCATCAACCCTGCCACGGACATAAAGTCATAGCGGAGGTGTCATCTGCACTGTCTTTACAGAGTCAGCTTTATAGTGACTATAAGTCAAGCACAACCCTCAAAGCATTGACTGGATGTGATCCAAGTGGTTCTGTCATTTGTGTGTCCGAGTTATTTACAGGTGCTGTATCTGATAAGGCAATTACTGAACGCAGTGGTTTTTATGATGTACTTAAAACACTGAAAGTTCACAAGTGCAACAATCAAATGGTTGATTAGCGACGCACACATCAAGTTTGACGAGAAGCGCCGACTACAAAAAAGCCGACAAAGCTAGGCTAATTAGTTGATAAATTCAAAGTTTATTTGTCACCGTATTTTCAGGTGTAAGGTACATTGAGCAGTGAAATGTTTTTTTTCGCTCGGACCAGATTGTTACCGCGCCATCGTGTGATTAGACAAGCTAGGTGATTAGAGCCATTGTAGCTAGTAGTTAGCAGATCTTAGGTTTATTTTCATTGTAAACACATCACTAACGTACTCACCCTGCTTTACATGTGCAGTAGGACTCCACGATTTTGTCCTGACGAATTTCAATGTGGAGTTTGTGAGGCGTTTGTGTCTTCCGCATAGATCGCCAACACTTAGCATCAAGTTTTATGTTGTCGTCTGCTCCGTCCGAAATCCGAATGTCATGGATATATCCTTGTGTCAAATAGTTCAGCCTTTCTGTAGAACTCTCTTAGATAAAGTAGCAGCATTTGGCAAATAACATACAGCGATATTGAGAGAGAATCATCAGCAGGGGGGCGTTGTTCAGTGGACATTACTAACATGCTGCAGAGCTGTGGGAAAGCTTGTGGGACATAGCAACAGTAACTAGGGGGGGCGGGACTCGCCGTTTGAATAGGAAAGGTCCATTGGTTGACTGGTCAGTGCCAATCGTCTCAATGGCCAATCATCTCTCCATCTTGGCTCGTGTTTTAGATTTGGACAATCTGCCAGTGGTGCAGTGGAAAGTGTCATTGGTTTCTCTTGGATTAGGATTAAGTGTTGGCTGTTTTATTGATTTGACGTGATTGAGATGCCGTTATTAGATTAGTTACAACATCGGACTGTTCTCAAAGTGCTGATTGTGTGCTAAACATATTTAAAAAAGGGTTGGGCGAGACTAGTTCTTATTAATGATATTAATGATTTCAATGACACTAATAATTCCATAACAGATATGCATTAACCGTTGTATGTTCAACTGCTGAGACTCTCTCTTGTGTGTGTGTGTGTGTGTGTGTGTGTGTGTGTGTGTGTGTGTGTGTGTGTGTGTGTGTGTGTGTGTGTCTGTGTGTGCCAAAACCATACAGATAAACTTGCGTAACACACTAACATGTTACGTGAGTTTATCTCTCGCAGGAAGTAAAGATAACACCGGGCCACGGTCCCTCTCTGCATGAGCAGCAACACTGTTTACTCACATACAGTAAGAACACCACATGAGCAATGACATCTAATCTAATCTCCAAAGCCCACGCCTCCTCTCCCTGTCAATCTGGGACAATTCTCACTGCATGTGGAAAAAAACTGAATGAAAAACACATTGTTATCAGTTGCACGTGTAGACTACTTCTCTACTATGATCTTAAACAGCCCCCACCCCCTTACCCTTGACCTGATCCGCCATATATCCGCCACATACCCTTTGGCATTGTCGCTTAGCATGCTATTGAGCATTACATCGAGCATGACGGTTAGCCTGATCATCAAAAAGGACCTTTAGCATGTTGCTTAGTATTTTAAATTGTACATAGCATGACCGTGAGCTATTTAGCCGGACCTTTGGGAAGAGAAGTTAGCGGGTGACCTTTGACCCCAGGGCCGTGCGCTTACCGAGGCCCATGCGGTTGGGGCTGGGCTCGCGGCTGCAGCCCTGACTGCGAGGGATGCGGGTGCGCTGTGAGGTGGGCGTGGTGGCCGTGGAGACGCTGGTCCTGGGCAGCCGGCCGTAGCTGCTGTGACCCAGGAGCTTGCCTGGGGAGCTGGAGCGACTGCCCGCTGTGCACGCACGCACGCACACACACACACACACACACACACGCACATACACAGAGGAAAATGCATACACACACATAGGAAAACACACACGCACAGGAAAATACATGCACACACATAGGAAAACACACACACGCACGCACAGGAAAATACATACACACACATACACGCATGTAGGAAAATACACACACATGTACACACACAAACACACACACACACACACCCAAAGGGACTTGGTTAGAGTTGTGTCGGTGACCCAGTTAGGCTGGGGTGTGAGGGTGAGTCTCCCTTTCACGCCACGCTTAAAACACCAAGATTTGACAGGAGTCCCTTTGAGAACCAAACATCATGTACATCCAGTAGGCGATCCTATAGGGACATTTCTATGTCGACTTGCATGACTGAGGAGTGAGATGCTTTACAGTTGTACCGCAGAGTGTATGTGTGTGTGTGTGTGTGTGTGTGTATAACTTAACGCCCTCTGAAACGGAAAGAGAGGGGAAAACGACACAGAGGATGGACCACGGGGGGACGGGGGGGATGCAGTGAGCAAAAGACAGAAAGGACACGGGACGTCATTTATGAGGACACAAAACTAAACCAAACCAAACGAAACACAAAGAAACAACCGGTGTCTCCCGGGTCCAGGAGGTAAAAGTCCGGTCCATAGTTTGGAGTCAGCCTGTGTTCTTGTGCTCACTAATGACTTGATTCAACCCGGCTTCCGACCAGGGAGACCCTGACGGGACATTTAGTGTCTAGACCCAGACTCCACACTGCACACAGATACGCTGTGTGTGTGTGTGTGTGTGTGTGTGTGTGTGTGTGTGTGTGTGTGTGTGTGTGTGTGTGTGGTGTGTGTGTGTGTGTGTGCGTGTGTGTGTGTGTGAGAGAGGGGGGGGCGTGTTAGCCTTTCAGCCAGTCAGTGTTTGATAAAGAAGCCATTTGTCTAAATGTGTTTTGGTGTGTGATACACTGGAATAAAAACAATGGCGAAATATAGAACGCAATATTTTTTATCTGAAAATAAAAAGCTTTTGTTTTTAGTGGGTTTTTACTTGAGAAAGTAGGACGGCTCATGCAGTGATGAAATTAAAAGGAAAAGCGAAAGGAAAGGCTCGAGACCACATGCAGAGCTCGCTGAGATGCGGAGGCGGGGCTTAGGGAGCAAAGTGCTGGCGTATACATGTATATATAGCGTGGCTTGTGATTGGATGAAGCTGGGCCTTACCACTGATGGGATTGGCTGATCTGGATCCTGAGCGATGAAAGCGAGCGGCAGTACAGGTGGAAATCAGGAACGGTCAAAATGAGACAAGAAGGTGCTGTTTCTATTACCCAGCATGCACTCCAGGCCAGCTGGACAAGCTTCGTGGAGTACAGACCACTCAGATCTCAGCAGAATATCCTCACAGTATAGACCACCAAGTGTGACACTAAGACGCTTAAATGGCAACAAAAATGGTTCAAATGGTTCAGATTCAAATTTTGGTTCCGATTCTAATGTCACGTCTTCAAAAAGTTGAAGGACAGAAGTCATGTGAAACAAAAACATTTTTCATCTTCACAAAAAAAAGGAAACTATATCTCAGCGGTGATGAACACTATCTTTTAAAACACTGTGGTGGTCTATATATTCAAACATGGACACATATGCAAGCAAGTAAGTCGCGCACGCTTCTTGCAGGAGTTGCGATGCATCAAGAGTCGTACACACACACACACACGCACACACACGCACGCAACAGTTCAAGGCATTTGAGTTTAGTATGACCTCGTCACAGAGACCATATTAAAGCAGAGGTGACATGGAGATGGAGACAGAACGCTGAATGCTCAGATACAGTCACTGTATCCCAGGAAGCACGGTCCCCTGGAACAGACAGCAAGTCCACAGAGGTCTGCTTGAATAGACGCCAACGATATCTCTGTCAGTGTCTGTTGCGTTTCAATGTTTTATAAAGCGAGAATTCATTTGTGTGTTGTGATGTCAATGTATGTATGTGTGTGACATTTGTGTGTGTGTGTGTGTGTGGTGTGTGTGTGTGTGATATGTATGCACACGTGTAATCTCTATGTGTGTAATGGCGTGTGTGTGTATGTGTGTATATGTGTGCATATGTGTGTGTGTGTGTGTGTGTGTGTGTAGTATCTATGTGTGTAATAGCTATGTCCATGTATGTGTATGCGTGTGCGTGTGTGTGTGTGTGTGTGTGCACGTGTGTCAGCACTCACGCTGGGACTGGGAGACCACTTTGGCTCGACTGCGCCCCCTGCTGTCCACCAGCACCGAGCTGCTGCTGCTGTTGGAGCCGCCGGTACTGCCTGAGCTCTGCCTCCTGGTACGCACTCGACCTGGGAGGGAGAGGGGAGGGGAGAGAGGGAGAGAGAGAGAGAGAGAGAGAGAGAGAGATAGAGAGAGAGAGAGAGAGAGAGAGAGAGAGAGAGAGAGAGAGAGAGAGAGAGACACAGAGACACAGAGGGAGAGCCCTTATCACAGACTCTGAGTGGTCATTATCATCATCATCATCATCATCACCACCCTAAGCCTTGGAGCTAGAAAGACAAAACACAAAGTGATGAGGAAGACCTGGATGGAGGGAGGGAGGGAAAGAGAGCGAAGAGAAGAGAGAGGAGCAAATGTACAAATGTATGAAAGAATCGTCGAATTCCAAATATACGTTTCAAGAGGGAAATGTAAATGATCCAGAATTGTGTATGTGTAAAAAACTATATGTCAGCTATCAAGCAGTTGCTCTCTTGTGTTGTTGTTTGAAAGAATTTGGGAGCAGATAGAAGTTTTTAATTTCACTGGACAGACCGAGGGTGATGAGGACTACAACTCTCCTGGACAGACGAAGTGATGAGGACTACAACTTCCCCTGGACAGACGAGGTGATGAGGACTACAACTCCCCTGGACAGACGAGGTGATGAGGACTACAACTGCCCTGGACAGACGAGGTGATGAGGACTACAACTCCCCTGGGACAGGACCAGGTGATGAGGACTACAAACTCCCCTGGACAGACGAGGTGATGAGGACTAACAACTCCCCTGGACAGACGAGGTGATGAGGACTACAACTGCCCTGGACAGACGAGGTGATGAGGACTACAACTGCCCTGGACAGACCAGGTGATGAGGACTACAACTCCCCTGGACAGACGAGGTGATGAGGACTACAACTCCCCTGGACAGACGAGGTGATGAGGACTTACAACTCCCCTGGACAGACCAGGTGATGAGGACTACAACTCCCCTGGACAGACGAGGTGATAAGGACTACAACTGCCCTGGACAGACCAGGTGATGAGGACTACAACTGCCCTGGACAGACCAGGTGATGAGGACTACAACTGCTCTGGACAGACCAGGTAATAAGACAGAGCCAAAGGAGATGGCGGACCCATGACCTCCAGGCTGACCTGTTGTGCAACAAAAACACAGGGACCATGTCCAACCCTGGGAGTCCCTGGGAAATGTAGGCTGTGATAACAAGATAAGAGATACCGGATGGTAAAAAATAGCCATTGACAGATAGGCGGTCAAAAAAAAGATCTCCTGAAAGGGAGCGTTTGATTCGTCTGTCTGCATTGTGGCATAGAGCGATAGAAAGAGAGATAAAACAAAAAAGCGAAAGGAAGAAAGAGTGGAAGAGGGACAAAGAAAGGAAGTTGGAGAGAAAGGAAGGAAGAAAAAAAGAAGAGAAAGCAAAAAGTCTCGAGGAGAAAGAAAGAAATACAAAAGGAAGGAAGAAAATGTAAACAGACAAAGTGATAAACTAATTTTAAAAAAATAAGAAACCACCCAAAAATCCACAATGTTCACAAGTCCGTCATTCATTCATTGATTGATGTGTGTGTGTGTGTGTGTGTGTGTGTGTGTGTGTGTGTGTGTGTTGTTACGGTGGACACAGCCGTTTACAGCTGCGGCGACAGACGGAGATCCATGCAGACAGCCCATGCAGAACCCCGCAGAACCCCACAGAACCCAACAACCACGTGGGTGGGAGAGGAGGACGAGGAGGGGAGAAAGGTCACATGATACATTAAGACCAACCAGGACGAGGTAAGAGGGGTCAGGTGTGTGAGAAGGACACGTTTTTGACACACACACACACACACTGAAGTACACACTGAAGTACACATTGAAGTACACACTTCACTTTGGCTGGCTGGCGGTGCAGCTGTGAAATTGGACATCAATACAAAAACACACACACACACACACACACACACACACACAACACACACACACACACACACACACACACACACACACACACACACACACACACACACACACACACACACACACACACACACACACACACTTAAACACGGATCTTACCATCGAGTCTACCTGGCGTGCCATCTTTTGGGCATTTAAGAAATGCGTGCAAGCAGTGAGGAAGAGGAGGAGAGGTGTAGAGGGAGATATTAGTAGCAATATTAATATCGGCTGGGTTTCAGGCCAGCGACTCAGGCCAGAGTGTCGGGACAGGCTCCCTCTCAACAGGCTCACTGTCGTTAGGAAAGCCGTTACGGAGAAGATGAATATTACGAGACAGGGGCTTAGGAGGAGGATGAACGGAATCACAGGAGGCAGTCAGTGGAGGATATCAGGAGATCAACAGCGACATTTTAGCGAGGTAGAGAGCCTCACTCCTCGTTCCTCACATTGAGGGAACGTCGTTGTCACGGCGGCGGCGTTAAGTGCCGGGATGTTTAATGATTCCCGGGAAGTCTTCCGGGCGCGCCGGTGCACATTGCGGTTCCTGCCGAAGGAACACTTTAATGGCAGCACTCGGGATCATTCAGTCACGTTCACCGGATCATAAACGACACACGATTTTTCCGCAGAAAATGCCCGATCCTCCATTAATTCCGGAGACTTTGAAAAATATCAATCGCAGTCTATTAATTAGAAAGCAGGCTGTGGTACAATTTGTTGGGGTAACAGCACCTGTCATAAGAAATGTCACCACACACACAATTGATTTTGGCAACGGTGAGGTAGAAACTCAAACCATCGAGACTGCGTACATTCATACAATACATCACTTATTGTAAACGCTTATATTTATCAACCAACCCAAACGTCAACATATTGAGTAGAAGTGTGCTGGTCTCTCCTTTGTATCAACATGTTGTGTATGGATTTCAAGATACAGGTTTAATGCCATCAAACATCAACTGAAAAAACAATCATCAAACTCTCGATGTGTTAACGTCGGTTGTGTCCCAAACGAAGGCTGCAAAGCAGTATCCTTTGGAGCCAGTGCTTCTGTATGAAAAGAGTCTGGAGTCACCAGAATGCACAACGTGCGGTTGATTTGAGTTCCGACAAACTTCCATTGTTCTTGTCCTTGTCAGAGAAGTGGAGCTGGCGCACAGCATTATGGGATATCCTCACTGATGAAGACTATGTCTATGCCGCCTTCAAAACCTGTCGAGTGGATTGGGATACGACCTGACGCCTCCCTGCCTCTGAAGGCTGCTGAGAGAGAGAGAGAGAGAGAGAGAGAGGGGCATGATGGGTAATTACCTAGCGATGCGTAGGAGCCGGGCGGCAGGGCTGCGGCCGAGTTGAAGGGCGAGGAGGAGGAGGAGGAGGGTGCCGTGGAGAGGCGGGACTTGGCTGTGGAGGCGGCGTTGACGTCCACGTCGCTGCGGGAACGCTGCAGCGAGCTGGGCGTGCTCGGCGCCCTGGTGCTCACCAGCTTGCCTGCCGGCCGCGCAGGATGGAGAGAACACATGGTCACACACACACACACACACACACACACATAACACACACACATAACACATAGCAAGTGTAGCAGGTTATGCTAGCTATCTTGCAAGGGGTTAACCTAACTATCATGGGTGCTTGAAACTTGTTCTATTCGAATCTTACTTTACCGTCAGCAATAGTGTCTGCTAAAATGCGCTAAATGTAAATGTAAATGTAATGTAAATGTACAACGGCCCAGGACATACCTGGATGCCGACAGCCAGGTCATGCACTGGTGTGTATTAAAGACGGTAAACAGTGTTGTGTAAGCGATACTGGAGAACAACTTACTCCTCGTCATGCTTCCTCCGATGACACTCTTCACCGAGAGAGGGCGGCTGCAGGGACACACACGATTAGATGTAAATGTGTGGACGTATGGCGGAGAGACACACTAACAGACTGGATGTATGTTTTTTAAACGGCGCCGTCGGTGAGATTTGTGCGTTGTGAAGCGAGAGCGGAAAAGAATAGAGAAGGAAACAAGATTTTGTACGAATAATAACCATATAAAAAATGCCCCCGCCGCCCTCTCCGCTTTCTCCCTTCCTACGTTTCAACGACATTTCTATGACATCGCTGTGTGCACGAATGTGATTGACAGGACTGATGGATTTCCTGAACCAATCCGAGATGAGATGCTCTGATTGGTCAAAAATGAAGCGGGCGCGGTGTAAGAATGTACATTTTCTCATACAGAGCCGGGCTCGCTCAATGAGATCAGTCACTCATAAATCACTCACAAATGACAGTCAGATTAAAAGCTTGTCATTCTTAACCTACAGCACCTTTAAGCAAAAAACACAGACGCTAGCCAAGCTTTTAACAGATATTAAAAACTAAAGGTATACAGTATATTAAAAAGATAGAACAGAAAACAGAAAATAGTAAAGACTGCAGAGACAGTCAAGACAGCATTATCTAAATGCCCTAAATGGAAATGTAATGTAAATGTAAATCTATGACTATGTCTCCTCAAAATGATGTACTATACTATAACTTTATTATTAAATATAATAATCTATATTATTATGTATATCTCTTCATACTTGAGGCTCTCCTGTGAGGAGGAGGAGGATCGGTCCGACTGGGGGAGGGACACGATGCTGTCGGAGCCCTTCAGGTGAGACTGGAGGGCCTTCTGATAGGACGACTCCAGTGCCTGGAACAGATGCTCCGCCTCCCGGCTGTAGTGGCCGTGGAAACCCCAATAGCATCTGTACGGAGGCGGTGAGGGAGAATAAAGACATCGCTTGAATGGCACGCAATGTAGGTTACTGGTACATTCAAGGACTAAATTGATTAATTGAAATGAAAAAAATGTAATACAATTTCAACTGGAGGAAGTATTCAATACAGTGTGTTGAAAATGCTAATAATGATCGATGACGCTGAGTGTGTTTAGTGTATTACTGTGCTGAGAATCACAAATTGTATGGAATCAGGACAACAAAACTGTTTATGGACTGTAATGGACAAGAATAAGACAAATAAGTAACACTATTCAAGCTATCGTAAAATCAAAACAATCCAATTGCTCAGGCTTCACGTCTGCTGACCGAGCAAAGGAACAACAGCTGAGCGCGACGTGGCGGAGAGCAGCGTCACACAACACAACACAACACGACACAACACGACACAACACAACACAACACGACACGACACGACACAACACGACACAACACGACACGCCGGAGCAGGCTGGACTTACTTCCTGGCGATGGAGCGAGCCTCCGAGTCCGCGTCGTGGATGCCCTTGCGGATGGTCTCGGTGAGGACGGCCACGTGCCTGGGGTAGTAGGGAAACATGGTGAGGCCGGTCGCGCGGGACGGCAGACTGCAGCACAACAAACCAAACTAAGCGACGGAGAACGCTGATCGGACACTTCCCGGGATGGGAGCGTGTCGGAGGATGCCGAGGGGGGATGTGTGGGGGGGGGAACGGGGAAAACCCTGACGCATGCGGCGTTTAAAAGGCAGTGACGGAGGGTGAGTCGGCTGTTCTTCCTTCTTCCTGCTCCTCGCCTCTTCTCTTCTCTTCTCTTCTCCTCTGGCGTTTCAGCGCAGAATGCGGAGAGCGCACTCTTTTAAGGCGCTGTGGCGTGCTGCTGTTGCCACGGATACCAAATAACCCCCCCCCCACCCCCCCTAATGATGATGATGATGATGATGGGGATGCTGATGGCTGACGACGAGGGAGGCTCATCAATTCACACCGGCCTCGTCAGCCAATCGGTGGAGCTGGAAGGCGAAGCTAAATGCCAGTGTTAAGCATGCGTGCAGCCACACGTGAACACCCCACCCCACACACACACATCCCCTCGCCGCCACACACACACACCTACACTTGAAATACACACACATTACATACATACACATACACACACACACACACACACACGCACAAACAGACACATGTAGACATTAATTCAACAAAATTTTCTTGGGAAATACATTGAGAGTGGACTTTTTTTTATGAACACACACACACACACACACACACACACACACACACACACACACACACACATAAACAAACACACAGACACACACACAGTGAGTGTGGAAGTGAGTGTGTGTTCACCTCTCCAGTGTGTTGGTGTGCCACTCCAGCAGCATGAGCTCCAGGAACTCGTAGCAGCGTCTGGTGGAGGTAGGGGACACGAGAGAGACGCTACCGTTTACATCTGCAGTCACACACCTGTCTTGTCTAGCGAGGGGTCAGGGGTCAGAGGTCAGAGGTCACGGCTTACCTTCGGACGGCCACGGACTTGGACGTGCAGTTACTGGTGATGATGAGGATGAGCCGTGCGTAGTGTGTGTGCTGGAAGAGAAAGGAGACGCCCGTTGTGACGAAGATCTATCGGTGGTATAAAACCAAACAGAATACACGAGGCGCATGGTCATTGACTCTTTCTCGGGGACCCCTGACTGAGCACCGCTACAGCGCCGTGTGCATGTACCCGGAGGATGAGACGGATGGCGGCCACGCCGGATGTGGCCATGACCTTGGCGCTGTTGGGCACCAGGTTGAGCAGCGTGGGCATGATGCACTCGGCGCAGTGGTCAAACTTGTTGCCGAGCAACGACGACAGGTACCTGGAGGGGTGGGGGGTGAACGCAGGTTCAAGGTTATCATCATTATTTGTTGTTGTTGTACAAAAACAAAGCGAAGCGAAAAAAAGCCTGTTTAATGAATGAGAGAAATTTTCGTTTGTTACAGGAAGTTAAAGAACGAGAGGAAAGTGTTAAGAACGAGAGGAAAGCGGACAGGAGAAAGTAAAACTCAATAAAAAGAGAAATGATAACTGCATCCATCCATCCATCCATCCATGCAGAGCCAGACTGACAGGGAGAACTAATGCATTCTGGGTATGCTGCTAGTTTTAACAGCTGTATGGTTCTTCCTCATTACCGAGAGTCAATGGAGGGAAAAGTGGCAAAGTGCTCAACTTGCTTAATGTATAACGTGGTCATGTATGTGTAGAGAATTACGAGAAGATAGTTTACTTGATGGACTTGATGTTTACTTTTTGGTATGTTGTTAGATACATGCTAATGGATAACTTCTGACTTGACTCCCAATCTCACCAGCACTAAAAAGGTGAAACTTCAAACACGAGCCAACTCAAACGTCTTCACATGTACACGTAAGGTGGTCTCTCAAGGGTGGGTTCTCACAAGTATAGTAAAACCAACACACACACACACACACACACACACACACACACACACACACACACACACACACACACACAGTGAGACAGGGGGCGGCGAGTGGGCCTCACCCCAGTGTGATGCAGGCCTCTCGGACCACCTGGGAGCGCAGGTCCTTGGCGGACAGCTTCAGGGGGGCTTCCATGAGACGCATCTGCTGGGGGAAGCCCTCGTACTCGGCCGCGCCGGCCATCATGAGGGATCGTACCTTCTTCACCTTCAGGAGGAGGAGCCGGGCGGGCGGAGGGGAAAGGTCACATCACCGCCTGCATAGGTCATCACCATGCCTGCGACACCATATCTGGCCAGCGGGTGTCCTCAGTGTTTGTTTACGCCTGCCTGGTTTCTTTAGACACACGTCTGGTTTTAACTTAGTGTGTGTGTGTGTGTGTGTGTGTGTGTGTGTGTGTGTGTGTGTGTGTGTGTGTGTGTGTGTGTGTGTGTGTGTGTGTGTGTGTGTGTGTGTGTGTGTGTGTGTGTGTGTGCGTGTGTATGCCTATATGTGTGTGTTTTACAATTTCCAAGACAGTCAAAGCAATCCGTTGTCTGAAAACTCAAAGTAAACTAGATGGCGATTAGATGGCGATGTTGGCAATGTCGAGGACTACGACGTTGGGTGAACACGATGCACAGCTCAATGAATAAAATATAATAAGATTGTTTTCTGGTTATACAGTAGACTGGGAGTCATTAATTTCAAGTTGGACTTTGTATATACTTGAAAGGAAACAGGAACGGCAATCCAAAAAAAGGGAATATTAGAAAACTGATCCTAAAAACTAAAACTCAATAGAATATTTCAAACTTGAAATTAAAGGGAACACCTAACACCTTGGTAAAACAGAAACTACTGTAGTAGTAGTCGTAAACACTGGAAACAGAATGAAATATCGAGCACTACATATCTTACCGCCACCACCCTGTGCTCCCAGTCGTGTTTCTCATCAGACAGAACTTCTCGGATCTTGGTCATCTGATCTTCCATCTCTCTGTTGGAGTGGATCTGCATGTGCACACACACCACACACACACACACACACGCACACACACACACACACACACACACACAATATAAATAACAACAATCAAGAACATTGTTTTTCCAGGAATAGCGGTCTATCATTATCTATCAGCCAATGGCAGCATGGTTATTGTCTTCACCTGGACAGAGGGAGCATCCTCGAAGGCTTTGATGAAGTCTTCTTCATCCACTGCTCCTGCAGCTGCCTCTTTACCTGGGGAACACACACACAAGACACAGACACAGACACAGACACACACACACACACACACACACACACACACACACACACACACACACACACACACACACACACACACACACACACACAACACAGAGCGACAAATGAGGTTGAAATGTGTTCATTTGCAATGTGGTCATCTCGCCAGCTGGTGGCAATCCATTCATAGGCCTGCTAGTCTTGTCTACGGTCTAGCCTGCTCACTTGTGATCTTGCTGGCAGAGGCGGCGCTGGGCCTCCGGACGACACTGACCACGGTCCTGCGGCTACTGGAGGGCTTGGAGGAGGACGAGGAGGTCGAGCGACCGCCGTCCACCGAATCCTCATCCTCAAAGTTCTTATCTGGAAACACACCACAGGAGAGGAGAAGAGGGGCAGGAGGGAGTTAGCAAGCTGCCGGCCAATGACAACGCGTACAGGTGGCACGTACAATGTGTCCGGTTATTTCAATTCCAGCTAAGCATTTCAGAGAAGGATCGGACAACGATTTGCGTGCAAAACTGTAATACAAGGGGCTGGCTTAACAGAGGGAAACAACCCAGGGGGCAGGACCATCTAGCAGTGGTCAGACTCCCAGCCAAAGGTTCTGCGTTCGACCCCCAATGTCCGCCGTCTACCTGTAGGAGGCATCCTCGAGCAAGATCCATAACCCTGTCTCCAACTAGCTTACTATCGATAGATAATGTAGAATAATAATTGACTGTAAGTCGCTTTGGATAAATGTGTCTGCCAAGTAACTAGTGGTGAGTGAAATAACAAATAAAAAACCAGAATCACAGAAATACGGTTTTGGAAAAAAAAATGGACTATTTAATGAGTAGAACCGACTACAACTAAGAGCAAACTAACATTGATTTTCAACACATTGACAGATGATCCCTCAGTTCCTCTGGCGGCCTGCTCCAGAGGCCATCTTGTAGAAGTCAATAAGTTAATTTAACCTCCACACTCCTCATCGTCCTCATCCCTGATATGAATCATGGTGGAGGCTGGAGCCTGCCTGACCCCTCTCCAAGCCACCCCCCCGTCACGTGACTCTCATCTGGGCTGACAGGTCCGTCTTCCACCCCCCCACAGCCCACCAGTACCAGGGATTATGTGCCAGGGCGGGTCCAGCGGCCACCCTGCATTGAAGGAGTCCTTCATAGCTCCAAAATACAGACATCTCTGTTTAGAAGAAAAGCAAAAAACTGAGACAGAGTGGAACACCCCTCTGGAACGTCATCTTTCTGCATGCAGCATTGAACAGACAGACTGCTAGCAAGACAGTCGAGAGACAGACAGACACACAGGCAGCAGTTATATTAGTTATGTAAGGTTAAGCACGCAACGAGACCATAGGAAAAAAAACGCACAAAGCCAAGGTAAACATCAACAACAGCACATAATCAACAACAGGGAGGAAGGAAGGGAAAAATAGAGGAAGAGAGAAAGAGAGAGAGAGGATGTACGGAGGGAGAGAGACAGAGATACATGGAGGAGAGAGAGAGAGAGATGGATGAGGTTACGGAGGGAGAGAGACAGAGATACATGGAGGGAGAGAGAGAGAAGATGGATGGAGGGTTACGGAGGGGAGAGACAGAGATACAGTGGAGGGAGAGAGAACTACATGGGGGAGAGAGATGGAGGCGATACGGAGGGAGAGAGACAGAGATACATGGAGGGAGAGAGAGAGAGAGATGGATGGAGGGTTACGGAGGGAGAGAGACAGAGATACATGGAGGGAGAGAGAGAGAGAGATGGATGGAGGGTTACGGAGGGAGAGAGATACGGCGGGAGAGAGACAGAGATACATGGAGGGAGAGAGAGAGAGATGGATGGAGGGTTACGGAGGGAGAGAGATACGGCGGGAGAGAGACAGAGATACATGGAGGGAGAGAGAGATGGAGAGGGAGAGAGACAGAGATACATGGAGGGAGAGAGAGAGATACATGGAGGGAGAGAGACAGAGATAGAGGGAGAAAGAGAGAGACGGAGGGAGAGATGGAGGGGAAGAGACAGAGATAGAGGGAGAAAGAGAGAGACGGAGGGAGAGATGGAGGGGAAGAGACAGAGATAGAGGGAGAGATGAACGCACAGGTCTTACGAGCACAGATTCTCTTGCACACTAGTCTCCTTAGCATGGCGATGTCTCTCTCTCTCTCTCTATCTCTCTCTCTCTCTCTCTCTCGTGCTCTATCCCGCAGTCCTCCTCACCACTGGCATCTCAATTCCCTGTCTACCACCTCCGCTAGTCTGTGTGTGTGTGTGTGTGTGTGTGTGTGTGTGTGTGTGTGTGTGTGTGTGTGTGTGTGCGTGTTGTGCTAGGACTCTGGCTCTGCGTAAGAACGTGTGTGTGTGTGTGTGTGTGTGTGTGATGAGATGGAGGGCTGAGTATAGTAGGAGATGACAGAGCAGGAGAGCTGAGGATAACGCCATTAGAGAGGACGCACGTGAGCACAGTTCGACAGATCGCTGCAATGCATTTCTCTCTCTCTCTTTTTCTCTGTGACTTATCTTTGCCCAACTTTCACGCTGAATACTCCCAAGACATCACAGAAACTAGCCGAGTCGCTCAATCCTTACACTCGCTAGCTTGGGGTGTTTGTGATGATAGATAGATAGATAGATGATAGATAGAGTGATAGATAGATAGATAGATAGATAGATAGAGTGATAGATAGATAGATAGATAGATAGATAGATAGATAGATAGAGTGATAGATAGATAGATAGATAGATAGATAGATAGATAGATAGATAGATAGATAGATAGATAGATAGATAGATAGACAGATAGATAGACAGACAGACAGATAGACAGACAGATAGATAGATAGATAGACAGATAGATAGATAGATAGATAGATAGATAGATAGATAGATAGATAGATAGATAGATAGATAGATAGATAGACAGATAGATAGATAGATAGATAGACAGATAGATAGATAGATAGATAGCGTTGTGTCCCCACATTGTCTTTGTAAGTCTATGAAGAGAGACAGCAAACAAACAACGAAAGCAAGCACCAGGTTCGAACAAAGCGAGGATAAGGGAGGAAGATAGTGGTGAGGGTGTTCCCACTACCACCACCCGTGCGGTTGATGGTTCAAAACCCTAATAGCGCCGGTGACCTCGTGAACGACACGCGTCTTCAAATAATATGTGGGGCGGAAGGGTTAGGACTGAAACACCAAACAACTCCACGGTGAATTGGTCCGACGGAGGTTTAGCAGCAGGCGGCGCGGAGGGAACACTCAGGCCAATATCGATCACAGTATTGACGACGGCAGCAACCAGGCCTCGGCTCACACAAATGCCACGCTGATTCATCTGCGTGTCGGGAAGCAATTAACACGATTGAAACACGACAAGAGTGACAAACAACACAAATTCATCCAGAGCCTGACGTGTGTGTGAGAGTCCGACATATCCACCGTTTTGAAGGCCCGGCAAAACAGCATGCACTCCACCATCCCGTCCACTGGGTGGGAGCAAACACTGCACCATTCTCAACACATTCTGCTGGTCCACTTTGGCACGGCAGCCGAGCTGAAGCCGCAATCTTTCTGAACTTCGAGATTATATAATAGAGTGGGATTTTTATATCCTTCCCGTGTCCCCAAACACAGGGACAAAGAGAGGTGGGCTGAGGGATTTGGTTTGGGAGAAGTTGTGAAAAATGAAACGCTTCTCCGGTATTGGACCAGGAGTCATCGTGGTGTTCTGTTCTGTTCTGAGATAATGACTCTCTCTCACGTTCTCTCTCTCTCTCTCTCTCTCTCTCTCTCTCTCTCTCTCTCTCTCTTCTCTCAACATCGCTCTGTCCTACTTGCTGCTTATCTCCTTGTGTTTATCGTTTGGTTTCTTGCCGAAAGCTCTTTCTTCTCCTATTTGCGGTGCGCCGTCTCATCTTCCGAAGGTTCTCCGTCCCTTTCCCATTCTTACAGACTGTAACAATGACAAAGAGGGAGAGAGAGAGAGAGGGAGACAGACAGAAGTTCTCTCTACCATCTCTAACCTAATAGATAAACTTAACCATCTCTAACCTAATAGATAAACTTAACCATCGATAACCTAATAGATAAACTTAACCATCGATAACCTAATAGATCAACTTAACCATCTCTAACCTAATAGATCAACTTAACCATCGATAACCTAATAGTGAATCCATCTCCTTCACGCTCATCCCTGTTGTGTTGTGAATACATCCGTCCACCTCCGCCATGCCCCCCTCACTAACTCCTCCCACAGCCTCTCCTCCTCTGGTCAAATCAGGGGACCTTGTTCGTCCTGAGCTTCGGGGGTCAGCAGTCAATCATAAGGTCTCCTGAATCTGTGCTTCTTTGTCATTGCCCCCCCCCCACACACACACACACACACACATACACACACACACACATACACTAAATCGGCCGGCATGACCTCATTTCGCAGCCGGCGAGTCTGTCCGTAGAACCAGCGTTTCCCTGAAACCTCGCGCTCACCCAGAACGGATCTCCCACCTCCGGATAATAAGAGGGTACAGACGGAATGTTCGCTTCGGTGCAATGTCTCCATGACAACTGGGAGTGGGAGGAGCCTACTCCCTCTGGGTGTTTGTTTCGAGGTAGGGCGAGGTATTAACCACCAGAAAGCAGATTACATCACGACGACGTAGCTCTGGTCACTACCGTAAGTTATCGATAAAGGTTAATTTGCTGTTTTTTCATCACCACCTTAAAGGCACAGGTTCCCGGAGAAGCGGCTGGTAGGCTCATATTATGGTTGCTAGGATACTGAATTCAAAGTCTCAGCTTTTCTCTGCTTGGTCATGGAAACAATGACGTCATGATCAGCTGAGCATCATGAACAGCCGAGTGGTCAGCTATTGACCAGCTAATGCTAATGCAAAAAATTAACAGCTAACACTAAAACCAGTTTGTATGTGCATGTGCCCACACACACACACACACACACACACACACACACGCACACTTTTCAAAGAATCTGTTTCGTCTCCACAGTCACAGGGTTGGAGGGTGTGTGTGTGTGTGTGTGTGTTTTGAGTGTCTGTGTGTCTGTGTGTGTGTGTGTGTGTGTGTGTGTCAGTGTGTGTTTGTGGAGCCAGGGTTCCACAAACGCTGGTTCCAGTAGATGGCGCTGTTCTATGGCGACACTGTGCTGTCAAGGATCCAAAATGCACACCCTGCCACCAGCCAACGGCAGATAGATTTGACCATTTGGCAGGTAAACACGTTCGGGTTTACACTTTAAAACAATTGCTTGGCCGGCAGATCTTTCCACTCTGGTGGGTAAAAAGACCACATTCTAAAAAGTTAAGTTTGTAGCTTGCTGGACGTCTGATCGTCGTACGGCTGGACACTCAGTGCGTACTCATGAGGGAATCGGACGGCACATGTGGTATGATTGATCAGTGGTATAAATGTACATCTGCACTGTCCGGTCCGATGCTTAAAGCTGAAAATTCATTCATCTTAATGATGATAAACACTTAATGACGAAAAACACTAGTTTGTGGAAAACATGTGGGGTGTTTAGCCCCACATCACCAACGCAATAAGACTGTTTAATCATCCCTGGCCTCGCAGCAGAACCTGCAGATCCGAAGAGGACCACGGCTGCATGCGCAGTGTTTATATAACAGCAAGCACACACACACACACACACACCCCACAGACACACACACAACCACAGGTCTTCAGGGATCGAAGCAAATACAGACATACACCGTGTCTCTGACTGTGTGAAAGACAGCATGGACCAACAGGCAGGATCACAACAATAGTCCACCCCCCTTATGGCGTATTTAGAATCTTTAAAGATGGCTGCTGGCCACCGGCCCCCTGCTCCTCTGCTGGTGTGGCTCCAGCGTGGAGTTGCAGAGCTAGACTACATTATGCATACGCCGGCCTGCTGTAAAAGGGACCACGACACTGCAATCCAGGCGTCACACTGCAACAATAACAGAACCCCAGTGTAACTGTGGTTGGGGTGACGGGGGACAGACACAAGCAGGGCATCTTGGGAGATATCGGGGGGGGGGGATGTCTCCATTATGAGTCCATTCAGGGAACCCAAAAGGAACCACAGCGAGGAGAAAAGAAGAAAATAGCTTTGTGTTATCCATTGATGGTGGCGCAGCATGACCCCCTGAATAATGCCTTGCACACAGTGTGATCTTAATGGTGGTAGCTAAGCTGCTGGACGCTTTTGTGGTGTTCTGGGCTGTCACAACGCATCGGGGAAACCAGTGGTTCCTGTCCACGTCTCAGAAGTCAATAAATAAACAAGCAGAACGGAGGCAGGGGAATCAGAGCTGGTGTTGACTTGATGAATAGCAGACATTCTCAGAGGGTGAGGAGCAGGAGGCCACGGGCGGCAGAGAGAAAGGCTGCGTTTGTTTGCTGCTCTTGGTGGGCGCATGGGACGAACTCAATGTTTTCACATCGAATAGAAGAGGTGTTTACTTGTCCCCAAGGGGGAATTTGTCCTGCGACGCGCAGAAGGCCTGCAAACATGCAATTTAATGAAATAATTAAGTGAACGGACGAAACACTGGCAAAAGGATCATATTGTCAAATTGTCAAAGAGACTACGAATGAGGGATTTGTTCATTTACAAATCTCTGATTAATAATCCAACAGTTAAGGTCTATATGTAATGTTAACCGAACCTGGAAGATATATTCAATACAAAGCTAATGAACACATATCTATGTACTTTTCTCAGAACAACAGATTTCCAGGCCGATGGAATGTGTTGATCAATTCAAATCAAGCATATTATACGGCGGCCGAATTCAAGACGTATTGCAAATCTCTTTGTGAGAAGCACATTTCAACCGTCTGCTGGGAGGCTAAGAAAACAACAACAACAACAAATGGCGACAACCCCAACACAACGTCCTGCTGGATCTCTTACCTCCAGGAGAGAGAGAGATGGGGGCGGGATGGGGGAGCAGGTGGTGGGGGTCTCCCATGGCTTCAGGTGACAAGAGCCAGAACAGCGTGGTCTCTCTCTCTCTCTCACCCTCTCTCACCCTCTCTCTCCCCACAGCTGTGACTGGTGATTTCAATAGAAAGTTTTCAAGGCCGGAGGCGGCGGGTAGTGAGATTGTGTAGTGTCCACACACACACACACACACACACACACACACACACACACACACACACACACACACACACACACACACACACACACACACACACACACACACACACACACACACACACACACACACACACAAGCTCACACACACACACACACATGCAATGCACACACACACAACACACGCACACATGTTATGTGCACACCTTGATGTATGAGCTGGCTGGTGGCTGAGGTGTGTGCGTGTGTGTGTGTGTGTGTGTGTGTGTGTGTGTGTGTGTGTGTGTGTGTGGCGTACCTTCTCCTGCTGTCATGGTGCAAAGCCTTCCCTGTTCGCAGAGTGGAGCGACTGAGAGACTCGCGCTGCTACGCAATCGGCTGCTCTGCTCTCTCTCACTATTCATTCTCTCCATCTCTCTTAGCGAACATCTCATTCTCCCACTCTCTCTGCATCTCTCTCGTCCCGGTCCTCTGTCTTATGCGAACATTCT
>PIJE02002891.1:29548-52952 GCA_002895965.2 Coryphaenoides rupestris | reverse complement strand
TGTGTGTTTTCAGTGGATGAAGTGACAGTTGACAGCTCTGCAGTGGAGAGGGTCTCCGCTCGATCTCCCTCGCAGTGCCGGGGATAAATAAGTAAGCGGCGATTTCCCAGGAGGCACCGGGGCACGGCAAGCTCGACAAATTGATCCTGTCGGCTATTATCGACCCGAGATGGGTCGGAGAGCGTCGCGAGAGCGCGGAAAACTCCCTAGACGTTGGCCTCGTTGTTGTGAATGGATCTGGAAATGTGGACGAGTGGATAGGGGATTTGGGATAGCCCAAGCACGCATTCAGCAGCGGCTCTGCAATTTTGGCCCACGAAGCCGCCGGATCGGATATCGGAAGTAAGAGATTTTGCAATCCGATCTGATGCAATGCGATGCACTGCCAGGCTGAAACAACGACCGCTAACAGTGGCCGCTCGTTAGTGGTAGAGAGGAATGTAGCTTTGTAGATGATTTAGAGTGAAACATACACATTGAAAAAGTGATATACTGTAATGGTGTCGTTAATAATAGAAAGCACAGAGGCGTTGATCTTCATCAGCCCTGACTCCAGTGAGAAAGAACCTCTGCCCAGTGGGAGGTTCTCTGTGGCAGGCGAAACACAGCCATAAAAACAGGTTTTTCGTTCATGAAGACCCATTTCACTGCTGCTGCAAGAGGCTGCACATGGAAAAACTCTCAACAAAGCGAAGGGCAGGGAATTGAAGTCGCAGATAAGTTATCACAACGGTAATGGGATTTCCAAAAAAGAAGCCAAAAAGACAACCATCATCTTTTATGTGAAGTGAACAGAACGGGAAAGCAAATGGAGGACAAAGAAAAGGGAAAAAATGAAAAATGAACACAGATAGTAAAAATAAAAAAAAACACACGGGAGGACAAAAAGTAGGAAAGTAAAAAGTACAACAAGCCCTTACACACATAAGTACTTCCTCTCTCAATCTCTCCTGAGTGTTTTGGGTTCCCGAGCCAAGTGTGAGATTTTCTGCTGTGGGACGTTTGCACTACCGCGCACACAAGCATGAGATGCACTCAGTGGATTAGCCCAGCGATGTTACCAAACGGAACGTTAAAAACCTGATCGCTTCAAAAGAGACATTTTATCTCTGCCTGCCCATACAGACTGGACACCGGCAGGGCAGCAAATCACCGTTAGATTAATCAAACGGTGAACGGAAAGGACATGGAGAGAGAGAGAGAGAGAGAGAGAGAGAGAGAGAGAGAGAGAGAGAGAGAGAGAGAGAGTTGGAGAGAGAGTTGGAGAGAGAGAGAGAGAGAGAGAGTTGGAGAGGCTACGAAGGAGATATCTTGGAGTTGCTCAAGATAAGCAAAGGAGAGTGGGGAAGGCAGGAAGAATAGATTGGAATTGGGAGAATTTGAGAGAACGCCGGTACGCACTCAGCAGTCATTCATCTTCGCATCTTTAACCAACGAAATGGGCTTTAGCTGCTCTCTGCAAACACTGGAACGCCTTATCTCCTCCCACTCGGCTGCTGACTCCGCTAAGCCCGCAAACCCATCGAGTCACTCGTACAAAACAGTACAGCAGAAACTGCACTTCTCGAGTCTTTGCACAGCACAACAAAACTATTGTTTCATAAAAAAAAGAAGTCTCTCTAGGCATTACAATTAAAGGGTCGGCCCATCTCCAGGGTCACAATAATCAAATTAACTTGGCTCCATACTGGAATGCGACTTAAAACACAGGCTATGAAAAGTGGAGAAAACCTAGATTAATGTATGTGCGCAATCTCCAGTTGGACAAGATGTACTTTAGTAATCCCAGATGGGAAAATAAATTGCATCCTATGCTGTTTACACAACCCCTACCCCCCTCCCTACTCTCCACCTCCCTGGGTAATATGTATGCTCTGTGACTGTAAGGTAATCCTTCCGCTGTGGTCTCGGAGATGATGTTCTGCAACATTAATGGGCAGGATGGACATTAGGTCGTCCTCGTCACCGCACCCACCCACTCAACCCACCCACCACCGCACCCACCCACCGCTAAATGATTGATAAGCTGCACTGGTGGCCCTGGGGCCACCAGTGACCCCAGGGCCGTAAAGGCAGTGCTCAAGAAGGGGCCTGAGCATTATGAGTCAGGGAAGCACGCCTTTATGGTGGCAACACCTGCTGTGATCTGATGGTGTGTGTGTGTGTGTGTGTGTGTGTGTGTGTGTGTGTTGTGTGTTGTGTGTGTGGTGTGTGTGTGTGTGTGTGCTGATGGCTGTTTAACCTGTGGGCCTCGATTAGACAATGTACCCACAGGTGTGCAGCCCCAGACTAATCAGCCAGGGCCAAGTGATGCTGCTTAAACCAGACACCAAACACTCTTATGCAAGGGGAGGTGGCGCGAGCAACATGGGGAAAACATTATACCAAGTCTAGACGTCGTAATAGTATTTCTATTAGTGTTTGTCATCCAACACGCCTTCAAAGAACATTCGCCATCCACACAAATGGAGAATGCTGTGATGACACCCTGGGTGTCAGTTTCTAGTTTGTTTCAGAGAAAAACTGAAGTTTGGTTCCCAAGGCAACAGCTGCTTTAGCATCAAGGGCACCGGGAGGAGGGATGATGAATTACACCGCTGTCCATTTGTTGAACAAATAACACATCTCTTATGAAAGCATTCAATACACTACCGCCCGCCCCCCATCCACCTGCTGAAGTATAAGCCCTACCTAAGTTATAACTGGCTTTGCATGTTCAACAACAAAAGGCTCTCGAAAGAGTGTTTCTTTTAATCTACTTGCCAATGAAGCCTTTGGTTTCCTACCGGGTGTCTAAAGGGGAACCTTCAGACCCATCCACAAGCCAAGCCACGTCTATACTGAGCTCGCCACAGGCCCGGTGGGGAGCGCCCGCAGGGCCACATGCTGGCTCCAAATTGGGGCCCCGGGTGGTCATTATTACCCTGCAGCAAGACCTCCCAAAGAGGGCCTGGGGCCCGGGACACTGACCACAGTCTGCTGCTGCTGCCTGTGTAGCTAGCAGTCGGCGATACGTTCAGAACCGCCGCAGCAAAACCCTGCACCGACCAAGCGCTCGAGACTGTGAGTGGAAACTCTGACGACAAGTCACAGGAATCCTTTCAGGCCGTTGAACAACAAAAGGAACAGGGAAAGAAGGGGAAAAGAAACTTGTATTGTGAGGCCCTGGAATGGGGCAATCAATTTGATTACCACAAGGCTATTCAGGCAATGGAATAGCGGGAAGTGCAAGTGAATGGCTGCTGGATTTTGGGACGACAAAAGAAAGCATGAATTTGTTATTTTATTATACTCAATGGATTCCGATCTCACCACCCGGTGCAATTAATCATGTGCTTCGCTTTGAAACAGCCAGCGAGACAGGAAGATGGAGAGGGTGGGAGGGAGGGGTGTGTGTGTGTGTGTGTGTGTGTGTGTGTGTGTGTGTGTGTGTGTGTGTGTGTGTGTGTGTGTGTGTGTGTGTGTGTGTGTGTGTGTGTGTGTGATGAGGATCACTCATTTCATTGGCCAGCAGTCAACACTCAGCTACAGCCGATGGCCTACACTAACCTAATCTCTTTTGCACATTTTAATATTCTTGTTAACTTTTAGCAGAGACCTCAGGAATAGCCGTGTTCTCCTCTTTCCACCCCGAGTTGACCTAGCATGAGCCCCAGCGTCTAACACACATGATACCTGGAAGCATTCTTGAATAAGTTTCCAACCATCACCGTTTCTACTCCAAGTAGCTTTTAAAAAGCATCTCCTGACTGGGGGATTGAATAGTGAATGGCTGGAGAGCTATGACCAGAAGGTTTGAAAGGAAGCACCTCATCTCTGAATAAACCTGCGGCTGCAGACGTCCGATGTCCTCCAGAACAGAACGTGAGTGTGGTACACTACATACAGACATGTGGCACACAGACAGAACACGCGTGAGTGTATTAGCTTGTCTGAGCTGTGATGGGATGGATTTGGCAGGAAGTGAAACAGCATTTAATTTCCCTGATCATAGGAGGCACAGACACTCCAACAGTCTCGCGTCCATCGGCCCGTTCATCCAGTGATAACCCCGCCATCCCAGAGAGAGACAGAGACTGGGCAAAGTGTGCAGAGTGTGCAAAATATATCACAAGTGGCAGCGTCCACCTAGATGTATGCAATCAGTCTACCAGACTATCGAGTGGACTGTACTCCACCCTAATTTTCTACTTCATCTGAGATATTGGATTTAATTGGAGGAGCCGAGTAAACACCTTGAGATGCACGTCCCTGCATGTAATGCAAAGGCTTTAAAAGGGGAGTAAAGGTCACCCACCACTACGCGTGGAATGTATAACGGGTGTGTAAAAGCTGCAAATCTGAATTACATCGAGCTAACGCTCAATAGGCTACGACTATGGGTTCACCACAGAGATCAACATATCCATTCCATCGTCGTCATGTGCACGGTAGCCATGCGTGACACATGGATGATCCATCCAGCAGGGTTCATGTGCGTGACGGATGCATGTACTAGCCTGCATGGCGACTGCACCACGCTACGCTGTATTGCAATAAAACCCTGCAGAGCGCCACATTCAGCACTTACACATCCGCCCTCGCCCGCCTGTGGACAACCAGAGTCCGGCTTTGTGTGTTCACCACCCAAAACATCTCGGGCCATATAAATACAATCTGTTTTCCATGCTTTGCGATCGAACTTCTTTACATTTTTTTGATTTTTTAAAATGGGGAAACGGAGCTTTGGCACGGCTCTCATGGCCGGCTTGCCCACATCATCAGCACATCCAACAATACAGCATTGTAAAAGGAACACAGAGTTCCTGCTGGCTCCACGAGTTCTCCAGAACCGGTCCGTGCCGGCCCAGAGGGGGGAAGAGGCCTCTGCCAGCCTGCAGCTAGAAGAGACCCTGGCACAAACACAGGAGATAGAACTGGCTTCAAGACTGGAGCGGGAGGAGAGCCCAGTTTAAAAGGCGAGGGGGGGGATTTAATGTTGAAGACACAGCAATAAGAAGCAGCAAGAAGGATGAAATTAAGTGTAATAGAAAGTAAAGGAGAAAGAAAGGGGAGGGAGATGATAAGCTGTGTTTCCACCGCAGGAACTTAAGCCCCAGGGAACTAGGAAACCTCTGGAGGAACGCGTTTCCACTGAAGGGACCCGGGTTTAAAATAAGTTCCGTGGACATTACTTTACACCCACAAAAAGTCTCTGCTGCTCGGAGGGTAGGACTTTCCAAAAGTACAGGAACCTTAAGGGGTGGGGCTTGCAGTGCTGAAACTTGCTCACAGTCTGCAATAGCTCGGAAAATCTGTTTTCATTAGGCCTACATAAAAAAAGGTCATTTTACATCATAACAAATAAACGCCCACAAAAAAGCGAGCAAAAACAGAAAAACAAAATAGCATCGAATATTTAAAGCAGCTGCCTAGGATGCAAATATGCAGCATTTTTTCTGCAGTAGAATTCATCCCTGGTCAGGTGCGATAGAACCATGTGCTGTTACCTTTGTCACATTGGGCCACTTTGTCCAACGTCCATGGTCCGTAGCAATTATGCACAATACATGTTGGCAACAACGATAACGATAGTCCCATAACATATTGATTATATGTTATATTATATACAGTAGGAGGACAATCCACATGGTTTGAGAGTGGGGGAGGTGGGCTTCCGGGTCGTCCACATCGTATGGTACAAGAATGGTACAAGAAGAACCCCCCCCCCCCCCCCCCAATCAATAGTCTGGCTGGATGGTCACAGGGAGCAAGGGTGAGAGAGAGAGGAAAAAGAGGAGAGAGAATGTGTAAAGAAAAGGAACTCGATACTCGACAGAAAGCATGCGTGACACAATGAGTTCTTGTACACTTCAATAGGCCATCCCAGGCCTAGTGGCCTGAGTGCACTGTGAGCCGTGTGTGTGCGCGTGCGCGTGTGTGTGTTCTGCAAAGGCATTGCATTGTCTGTGGTGGCTGTCACCTCGGGCTACGTCTCACTTCGGGGAGGGGGGCGAAGTCGATCGAACCGCTGTGACTTTTCTGGGGATTAAAAGGCTGGTTGGATGGTAGGGCTGAGCAATTAATGGAAAATATAATAAAAAATCGCAATATGGCCAAGTGCATTACACAAATCGCAGGGGATGCCATTTTTATGGTAAAATGTGTAAATCAAACACCACTCTAATTAAAGTACTGTAGTGCTGCAGAGATGCCCCCTGGTCTACAAATGTTTTTCTGAGAGAGTTAAGAAGGCATTTGTTTGGTACAGACCCCAACAAATGTCAGCGAATACCTGCATCGAGGACTCGAAGACTGGACACTTTTACAGAGCTGCCTGCACTTTAATACTTCAACGTCATGTTAACGTGTGTAACAGTCATGAGGGCTGCAAACCACGAGAGTCGCCACCAGCAAGAGAAGGAATGTGCGACTATTGTGTTACCTATATGTTACGATAAATGAGGTTGGCCGACCCGTGTGTGTAGTGTACAAGATTGATGGACCACCCTCAATAAAACCCTTTGTGTGTTGTGTTTGTATTATTTGGCTCTTGTTGCCTACCGCTGCTCCCGCACTCGTCACTTACTCCTTTGTGGTCAGTGCTGTGAGGACAGCACTAAAGCTAAGATCAGCACACACACACACACACACAAAACAGCAAGAGCAGGACACACTAAAAATACTTTACTGCACAAATACTTATGTATTTGCTACACAGCCTCAGAGAGGACACTTGTGGAATGTTGCACAACACCAGCGGTTAGCGACGGACGGACACGTGTGTAATTGTGGGCACGGTGGCGCAGTGCTTGCACTGCTGCCTCACAGCAAGAAGGTCCTGGGATCGATGCCCAGGTGGGTGATCTCCCAGGTGGGTGATCTCCCGGCCTTTCTGTGTGGAGTTTGCGGGGTCTCCTTCCACAGTAAGAACCCCAATTAAAAACATGCGAAGAATCGCTTGTCCAGTCCCTGACCAGACGTGGATGTAAGATCTGGAGCTGATGGTCCCCGGGCGCTGTTGAGAACGGCTGCCCCTGGAGGGGCAGCTTAAGCCAGGATGGGTCAAAAGCAGAGACTTAATTTCCATGGGCCACCCTCCCGGCATGTGTGTTTGTCACCACTTCCAGCATGCTGTGTTTTGACCATAAAAGTGTGGATTAATAAAGTTCTTCTAATTCCCTCAGCGGCACATGTGTCCCGTCACATCACGCGCCACCACATGCACAACCTGAGTGGCATGTAATTACAAATCTGCTGCCTGCCAGGATTCTGCCTGTTGTTAAGGCTGCTACATACTCCGCGAGAACTTTCTCGCAGCCCTGGACATTTTATACTCGGCGAGAACTCAAGCGCAGAACTCAAAGGCCCCGCCCACAGCAGCAAACTTCCGCGCCGGCGGAAAGCGCATTAACCACGCCCACTTCAAATTGACCAATCACACAATAGTTCTCGGACACGACGCGAGAACAAAGTTCGGCCCGGCTGATGTGTCGAGAACAAGCTGCGAGAACTCCTGACCTAGGGCTGCGAGAACAAAATGACGTCATTTTGCCCTAGGTGCGAGAAAAAAGGTCTCGCTTCTCACGGAGTATGGATCAGCCTTTAGGCGTCGACTCTCGGTCCCTGTCCTGTGCAAGAGTGGTGCCTTCCTAAATCCAATCCACAAGTGCTTTGTGGCTCTAATGCACGCTAATTAACTTGCATTTCATTGACTCGACTTGGCACAAAGATCTGGCGGTCAAAACTGCTGATCCCCAAACTCTGTATTCTACCTGGCAATGTTCAACTGCAAGATGCAAAAAATATGGCCCGTCCTCTTCAGGTTATTTTAGCAACATAACGGTAAATGTTGTGTAGAGGTTATTGTTGGGAGTCGTGGATGTATTAATATTGTGGGCCAGTAACTTTCCACTCTGCCGTGTGGCCTACGTGACTAGTTAGCTGTTTGGCCTACGTGACTAGTTAGCTTCACTCTTATCTGTTAGCCCTGGGATGCCTCTGAGATGCACTCGCTGGTGTTGTCCTTGTCGTTGTCGTCGAACGTGGGAATGGGAGGTCAACGTGACACCTTGCTGTCCTTGGTGGGGATGGGAGGTCAACGTGGGGGGTGCGTCTCCATATCTGCTTTGTTGTGTCCTCTGTTCTTCCCATCCCAAAAGGTATATATGCTCTATGTATCGGAATAAACTTTGAATCATTCCGAGTGATACTGCCTTGTGTCACATTGATTCCCGAGCTCGCTGCTTTGCTACAGACAATCCAGAACCTGAACCTGAACCCGAACTCCAGCCACAGTAGATGACCACTCGAAACTGCGCACAACAGTTACTTCTATCCGTCTTATTGTTGCCGATTGTTTCGCAGAGATATGCCATACGAACGGCAATAATGTTAGGCTACAATAAACATGATGCTAATTAATGAAGCGTAATGACATTGTCCCTCCCCCTAAAACCAGTCGGCGATGACGGGGATCCGCACGCCCAGGACCCCGCTTTTGCCTACCGCCCGGTATACAATGCACCCGACCCCAATGACTCTCCCTGCAGGTGGTGAGCCCACAGGGAGGTGACTCCACGTTGTCTTTTCGGGCTTGGCCCGGCCGGGCCCCGTGGATCCAGGTCCGGCCACCAGACGCTCGCCGACGAGCTCCCCTCCCAGGTCTGGCTCCAGAAGGGTGCCCCGGTTTCCCTTGTCCGGGCGAGGTGACTGTTCTTTCCGGGAGTCTTTGAATCGCTCTTAGTCAGCTGAGGTGGTTCGGGCATCTGATTAGGATGCCCCCCGGGCGCCTCCCTTTGGAGGTTTTCCGGGCACGTCCAACTGGGAGGAGACCCCGGGGCAGACCCAGAACTCGCTGGAGGGATTACATATCTCGCCTGGCCTGGGAACGCCTCGGGATCCCCCAGGAGGAACTAGAGAGTGTGGCTGGGGAGAAGGAAGCCTGGGGGGCCCTGCTTAGCCGGCTGCCACCGCGACCCGACCCCGGATAAGCGGACGATAATGGATGGATGGATGGATGGATGGATGACATTGTGTTTAATGTTTTAGCAGGAGGGGGAAAATAGTGATAGGTTGTCAGCTCAGCTCCGGCAAGTCATTGTTGTACAGTTTCCTGACAGGGCCTTCCCCTAATGGGCACCGACAGCCCACCCGTCTCCCCCGAGCACCGCCAACACCGAGAACAGAAAGGAGAATGTGCGCTGTCAATCAAAACTCCAAAAGCCATATCCTAAAAATCACCCATGACCCCCAGGTATTGTAATAAATCCAGGCAACAGAATATCAAGCAACACATCACGCACGCACACGCACACACACACACACAGAGGGGATGTTATGCAGCAGCAGCCAATCACAGCAGATGCACATGACTTTGAGAGTTAAGCGACTATTTTTCTCTTTTCCCCCCAATGAGAGACCAAGAGAGAGGTAGAGAGATAAAGAAGTTCAAATGAATATTTTACTGATAATTGTTGTCATGTCTGAGTCTGACACAGCGGGTTTAAAAAAACAACACTATTGTGCAAGTGTGCGCGTGAGTGTGTTACTTTGCTTTTAGAGCAGAGTAATTAGAGAGAGCCTCTCAGGTCAAATGCGCTTCGCTTTAAAACCGTGGTCTCCAGGGAACCGGTATATTCACAGACAAGACCTGCCTGCCTGATGGTGTTCGGATATAATTAGTCGGAGATAGGAGAGATACATTAACCACACACACACACACTATCCGGTATGTGTGTGTGGGTGTGTATGTGGCGTGTGTGTGTGTATGGGCGAGCGTATGTGTGTGGATGTGTGTGTGAGTGAGTGAGTGATCCGAATGGGGGGGTGGGGGGGGTTGGCTACATAAACAACGCTGCTCTTATTTAAAAAAGCAACACAAAAGAATAACAGCCCAACCTTATGTTTACCTGACCCCAATTAAAGGAGTGCGTATCTGCCAGCTAGCTATAAAAAGCAAGTCGAAGTAACCGGTGTGTGTGTGTACTTGGCAAGGTCCGATCCGTGCAGTGAGCTCAGAGAGGTTTCATAAGCGCGATGGGAAACCTGCTGAGCTGTTATCACTCAGCAGTGCGCCTTAGCGGCATAGCATGTGCTGCCTGCTGCCATACACACACACACACGCACGCACGTGTGTGCACAAAACGTCCACAAAACGATGATACACAGCTTCAACAAATCACTCTCTTTTTACTCCCTCTCCCCACCCACCCAGCCACTACCGGGGCACACGCTGAATCAAATCAAATCAAATAAATTAATAACACCGCTACATGCTGGGGTGGGACAAAGCGGTCATTTTTCACTCGTAGACTGCCTCCAGATGTGGTGGCTTCCCCCACATCATACATCTGGGTGGACACTCCCACTTGTGATTTGTCACCATGTAGTCACGCTGATAATTTTAGTCACGTGACAAATTCACAATGGCTGGTAATGGCTAATCACGCTCACACCTGGCAGTAAATTAGGGGCTCTTGAAGTAGTTCTCAGCACCTCAGCTAGCCAAGACTGAGGGGGACTGAGAGGCTGCAAGTGGCAGGGATCGCTGCCCCAAGATGCTGCCTGGCAGTCCCACCCGGGCTGCTAGCTGGAGCACTGTTAAGGGCGTGTCTGTAACGCATCGCAGCAGGGTAGGCAAAGACATGTGGTGAGGAGGCGAGCGCAGCAGGTAGTATTGTATGCTCCCAGTCCACGCAGCACGCCTGAGACAAGGAGACGCAGGGAGATGATCCATGCATACTTTCCTATATATAGCTTCATAGTCCATCAGACTAGATTTAGATTTAGATTTAGGGCATTTGGCAGACGCTTTTATCTAAAGCGACTTACAAAGAGTACATTTGTTGAAGGAGAGGCAGCAATATATCACTGTGGTACCTGAAGATAAGAATAGAGCTGTTTTCGAGCATTCCTATTTACGAGACGAATAGAACGAGTTTCATAATTGCCAAGTTGCCTGCATAAGTAGCTGGCAGGCGTGCAATTCTAAGCATGATACAATATCTGAGAATGAACAACAATGCTAAGTGCCATTAAATAAGTGTTAAGACATATAAACACGCAGGTTAGTGCTAGGGGGGGGGGGTTATGTAGAGTCCAGGTGAACTCTGAACAGGTGGGTCTTGAGTCTCTTGCGGAAGCTGGCGAGCGACTCGGCTGTTCTGACATGAGCCGGGAGCTCATTCCACCACTGCGGAGCCAGAACCGTGAAGAGTTGGGACTTGGAAGAGCGATGTTTGGCTGTTTTTAGTGAAGGCGGTACCAGTCGTTGGCAGAAGTTGCCGAGCGGAGTGCTCGGGCCTGGGGCGTAGGGTCGGACTAATTTTTGGAGGTAGGTAGGGCGGTTCCGTTGACAGCCATGAAAGTCAGTACCAGTGTCTTGAATCGAATGCGAGCGATTACCGGGAGCCAGTGGAGGTTGCGGAAGAGGGGGGTTACATGGGAGAATTTAGGTAGGTTGAACACGAGGCGTGCTGCTGCGTTCTGGATGCGTTGTAAGGGCTTGATTGTTGAGGCGGGGGAGTCCAGCCAGGAGAGAGTTGCAGTAGTCGAGACGAGTGATAACGAGCGCTTGGACCAGGATCTGCGCTGCTTCACGTGTGAGGAAGGGCCGGATCTTGCGGATGTTGTAGAGAGCAATTCTACAAGATCGGGCCACAGAGGTAATGTTGGCGTTGCAGGACAGCTGGTCATCCAATACCACGCCAAGGTTCCTTGCCGTGGCTGCAGGGGGACTTCGATGTCCTCGATGGTGACAAGTAGGTCCATCTGAGGGCAGTCTTTCCCCGGTAATGAAGAGAAGCTCAGTCTTGTCGAGGTTGAGCTTCAGGTGGTTGCGGTCGTCCATCTGCTGATGTCGGCCAGGCATTTTGAGATGCGTGTTGCGATGTGGGTGTCTGAGGGGGGGAAGGAGAGAAACAGTTGGGTGTCATCAGCATAGCAGTGGTAGGAGAAGCCGTGGGATGTGATTACAGAGCCGAGAGATCTAATGTATAAAGAAAACAGAAGGGGTCCCAGTAACTGAGCCTTGGGGTACTCCGGTGTCAAGGGTGCAGGGTTTGGACAGGGAGCCATTCCATGTGACCTGATAAGTGCGATCTGTCAGGTAGGAGGTGAACCAGGATAACGCAGTTCCAGTGATGCCAAGCTCTGCCAGGGTGGAGAGGAGAATCTGGTGGTTCACTGTGTCGAAAGCGGCGGACAGGTCAAGGAGGATGAGCACGGATGAGAGGGAAGAGCTTCTGGCGTCGCGAAGGGACTCTGATACTGCAAGCAGGGCCGTCTCCGTGGAGTGCGCCGCTTTGAAGCCTGACTGATGAGGGTCGAGCAGGTTGTTCTCGGAGAGATAGGATGATAGTTGGGTGGAGACAGCACGTTCTATGGTTTTGGAGAGGAATGATAGGAGAGACACAGGTCTGTAGTGTCGGACGTCGGTGGTGTCCAGGGTGGGTTTCTTAAGGAGTGGCTTGATTCTGGCGGCCTTGAAGGCAGTCGGAAACAGGCCCGAAGTGATGGAGGTGTTAGTTTAGGGTGGTGAGGAAGGGAAGGATGTCGCCCGAGATGTCTTGGAGAAGAGAGGATGGGATTGGGTCAAGGGGGCAGGTGGTGGCATGGTTTTTAGGGGGAGGGTGAAAGCGACAAAATGGTGATCAGACACCGGGAGGGGGGTGACAGAGAGTGCCGAAGTGGCGCAGGACCTTGTGAAGACAAGGTCAAGTTGGTTCCCGGCTCTGTGGGTGGAAGGAGAAGGAGTGAGCGCCAAACCGAATGTGGCGAAGAAGTTGATGAATTCGGGTGATTGTAACTTCTCTGGCTGGATGTTGAAGTCGCCCAGAACGACAAGTGGGGTGCCATCTTCAGGAAAACAGCTGAGGAGGGCATCCATCTCGTCGAAGAAGTCGCCAAGAGGACCCGGTGGTCGGTAGATCACAGCAATGTTGAGCTTGATCGGAAGGGTAACAGATACAGCATGGAGTTCAAGTGCAGATCTGGTCAGGTGTTCCAGGGGAAGGACCTGGTATGACCACTTTGGAGAGATGAGGAGTCCTGTTCCTCCACCTCGCCCAGAGGGTCGGGGAGTGTGTGTGAAAGAGTAGGTCGTGGAAAGGGCGGCAGGGGTGGCGGTATTTTCCGGGGTGATCCAGGTCTCTGTGAGAGCCAGGAAGTGGAGAGACTGGAGGGCGGCGTAGGCCAGAATGGTCTCAGTTTTCTTGACCGACGATTGGCAATTCCAAAGTCCCCCTCTCACATCAAGGCCTGTGTAGGTTGAGATCGTAGGGTAGAGGAGATTGTTCTGTCTTTGTTCTGGGTCTTGACTCCCACAGAATGACTCCCCTGTCTTTGTTCTGGGTCTTCGTTCGCAGGGCCTGACGCTACAGCTGACGCTAAGATACTAGCTCTGTATTAATAGCTAAGTGCACAAGGGGGGCTCATGCAGGTTAAGCTCCTCCTTGTCGTTACCTCAATTGACTACAGCTGAATGCCCGAAACTGGGTGACTATCCCTGGGCGTGTCCACCTCTTAATATGCTAATGATCAAGTTTGCAACAACAGCTCTGTAATAAGTGAATTTGACCAATATCTCTGCCAACAATACTACAACAAGGTTCCTTTTTACCAACACTACCCCAACAAATCAACACTGTTATCCAAGTTACTTTACGATAGATACCTCTACCAACGCTGCTACAAGATTAGTTTCAAGTAAAACCAACACTGCAATAGGTTAGTTTACGAGAAATAGTTCTGCCAGTCCTGTTACAAGATTAGTTTCAAGTAAAACCAACACTGCAATAGGTTACTTTACAATGTTAGTTTAAGTAAAATACAAACACTGCTACAGGTAGTTTAAGATCAATACCTCTACCAGTCCTGCTACAGGATTAGCTTTTAAGAAAATGGCTCTACCAGTTCATCTACAAGAATAGCTCAGAAATACAACACTGATTCTGTTTCTCCACTTACCAACAGCAGAATACTATGCAGCCTTCTTCTACAACAGATTGTACAGAGTTCCTAGCTAGCTTCTCCTGCTTATATGCAGGGTTAAGCTCCTCCTTGTCGTTACCTCAATTGACTACAGCTGAATGCCCGAAACTGGGTGACTATCCCTGGGCGTGTCCACCTCTTAATATGCTAATGATCAAGTTTGCAACAACAGCTCTGTAATAAGTGAATTTGACCAATATCTCTGCCAACAATACTACAACAAGGTTCCTTTTTACCAACACTACCCCAACAAATCAACACTGTTATCCAAGTTACTTTACGATAGATACCTCTACCAACGCTGCTACAAGATTAGTTTCAAGTAAAACCAACACTGCAATAGGTTAGTTTACGAGAAATAGTTCTGCCAGTCCTGTTACAAGATTAGTTTCAAGTAAAACCAACACTGCAATAGGTTACTTTACAATGTTAGTTTAAGTAAAATACAAACACTGCTACAGGTAGTTTAAGATCAATACCTCTACCAGTCCTGCTACAGGATTAGCTTTTAAGAAAATGGCTCTACCAGTTCATCTACAAGAATAGCTCAGAAATACAACACTGATTCTGTTTCTCCACTTACCAACAGCAGAATACTATGCAGCCTTCTTCTACAACAGATTGTACAGACTACATACACATGTCCTATGTGTTGTGTTCTTACTGGGAAGAACAGGTATTAATGGGCTGGATTGGCCCATTGAGTTCATACAAAAAAGGTCTCGGTCTTGCGCGTCGAGGATTGGCTCCAGGTTCCACCATTGTTGTGTAGTGTAGTGGGTGATCCTTCAGGGACTGCTGCTCCTGATGCTCACCGACATGTGAACAGCGGGCCAGGAGTGTGGTCATCGGCTTTCAATGATGACACGACTGGCAAAAAAAGATGGCCTCTCATCTCTCCCACTTCAGCTGGAGGATCAGTGACTCATTCTCCCGCCAGTGAACCTGGATCTCTTAGCTCATTCCTCTCATCTCCCCCCCCTCTCTCTGTTAGCTGCTCTGTCTCTCCCCCCCTCTCTCCATCAGCCTGTCTGGTGGTGTTTGCTAGAGGTCGACATCACAGATGGAAAGAGAAGAGGGTAAATATTTGAGAGGATGCGTGCGTGCGTGTGTGTGTGTCTTAATACAGCCATCCGACCACACATTCCTCCTAATGCCCCCCTCCATGTTAGACAGACATGTAAGCACAAACACACTCATCCCAAGACAAATGACTGTGCTCCGCTGTGCTGTGCCCTGCGAGACCGCCGCCGGTGCTGAGGAGATGCAGACTCTGCAGTATGTCTCCCGTTTCTCCAAAGAAATGCAAGAAATTTTAAAATGGCCGCCAGTAGGCTATGCATTGTGAAATCTATGAAGAGGCCATAACATTTGAGAGGCCGTCGAGTCTAATCCTGTGCAGTGGAGGGGTTATACCAATGGGATGGCAGAAGTCGTAAATTTGTCAAAGTCAGAGACGAGAGAGCGGAGAGAAGAGAGGACTCCTGTGAAACATGCATCCAACACATTGCGCTGGCCCGGAATAACTGAACCAACACAAGGAAAGAACATCGGGCGAAGAGCTGTGAAGGTCTCCCCACATCTGGAAGCCAATCTTGCAACTGTGTACAGATTTCAGGTTCTCTCTCTCTCCTCTCTCTTCTCCCCCCCCCCCCCCCAAACAAACAATGCCTGTGACCGACGTGGCTTGGGCCCACCACATGCTCCATGTAAGAGAGAGCCCGGGATCTTTTTGAGGGGGCTCCTCCAACGCAAGGACATCACAGCGTCTCACTTGGGTGTCGGTTCCGGCGGTAAACAAGGTCATAGGGCAAAAACAGTCAGGTGGTCAACGAGTCCCTGTTCACCGTGTGGGTTGGAGGGGCTCAACGCCATCCGCTGAAATTCCACAGTTAGTTACAAATGGACTCCTGGAAAGAGACAAGAAAAGGGACATTTCAAGGATTTCCGGGGATAGCTTTTTTCTGGTGCTGGTTTCGCTTGAAGCCTGGGTTTGATTATTGTTTTTTAAGGCTAGCTACCACACGTAACCCCGGTGATGGCATGCGCTTTGGCAGACAGAATGCAACGCACAGATTAAATAGCCTCTCCACGAAAGAAAGACAGCGGGGACGGAGGAACAGCAAACGGAAGAACACTACAGAGTGGGAGGAGGAGAGAGCGAGAGAAGGAGCATTAAACACCAAGGGCTGTGCTTCCCACCTTTTCAAGAAAAAGACGGCAATGATTTTGGTCTGGAGTAACGGCCTCTATTTTTATTTTTCCTCTCATCATCGCAGACTACCAGAGTCCGACAAATCTGTGCAGTGTGTGCAAGCTGAAAGAAAAACGCCAAGTAGACGGAACAATTATATCCGATGTCTCCACCCAAACAACGGCTTCCTTCCTACCTTCCAGCTCTCTGAACGCATTGGGCGAGCTTCAAACCTATCGGTTG
Organism: Coryphaenoides rupestris; assembly: GCA_002895965.2. Taxonomy (NCBI): domain Eukaryota; kingdom Metazoa; phylum Chordata; class Actinopteri; order Gadiformes; family Macrouridae; genus Coryphaenoides; species Coryphaenoides rupestris. The sequence continues at coordinate 36,544 of PIJE02002891.1, read as the reverse complement.
TACATGCAAAACGTCTCGGTGGGGGAGCGTCTGTGTCTCACATCCCATAAATCATTAATAATACATTAGCAAAGGGCTTTCCTTGTTAGCCATAGAACCCTGCTGTGACCACATGCTGAACTTGACTGGAAGACAGTAGCAGTGCGCAGCATGTCATTTACATGTGCACAAGGAAGAAAACACACAGATCAACATGCACAACAGCAACAGATGTATAACTGGTGGTGTGTGTGTGTGTGTGTGTGTGTGTCACGGTGTGATGGGAAACATGGGCTCGACAGGCAGTGTGTGTGTGTGTGTGTGTGCATTTTTGCTGTGCAGCTCTCCCCGTAAGCAAAAACAAAAGCACAACCAGTTCCCACTGGCGACCTTCTGGGGTGACCTTCCAGCCGATAAGAAAAGCATGCAGTGTGGCCGTGCCACTGTGGTGTCAGACATATTACACAGTAAATATAGATACACTTTATCTTGGCATTTATAAGTGGACGAATTTTAGATAGCAAAATCTTAGACACAAGCCAAAAGATAAATAACTACCTAATTGCTCACTTTAAAAACACAATGCCAATTGCAATTTGTCAATATAGGCCTAGTTGATGACTAATTACATTAAAAGGCCCTATCCAACAGAAATCAGATGGCAATTTGAGAATGTTTCTTTTGTGAGGCGTCTGCACAAACCCGGAGGTTGGGGCGGGACACGGTTTCCCTAAGAGAAACCGTTAAGATCAATATTGGGTAAAAGCTTGCAGACCTCCCTTCCCCATCTGTAGGAATCTCTTTGTATCGTTACTTTGCAGGTGACAGAGGGACATTAGCATAAGTTGCCTGGGTAAAGACTGCCTTCCTCAACACCGCACGTTATCCAAGAAGACTGCTGTCACTTCCAATGTGCCACGACGACCAGATGTGAGGCAAACGTCTGACTTCAAATGCCTTTCAAGGCTGGGAGTCGGAGCCTGAAGACGGCATGGGTCTGCTGATGGTGATAGAGCTCTGTGCTGGCGTAGCACTCTGCAAGGAAGCTGCTGTTCCGTAGTTAGGTCAGTGACAGGGCCTCCTTAGCTCAACAGAACTTCATGAAATATGAAGCAGATCAAACAGAAATCGCAGACATGCCTCAGCTTTCATCTCAGCAACAATAATAAAAAATAAATGGGCTCTCTTTGAATTCAGGCGGACTTTCCTTTCACCTGTGGGGCCGGGCTCCAGACCATTCAGCATATGCAATGACTCCCCCCCCACCTCCATACTGTGCCGGGCAAGAAAAGCGCCCCCACAACTTGGTTTGGCAGATACAATACACCATTATTTTACTTTTTTGAAGACATTGGGACCGACAGTTATGCAGGCGATGTGTCCCGATTTTTAAACACAAAAAGTAGAGCAGACTGCAAACTATGCTCAACACTGACTTTTGAATGTGTGGTACACATTATACACTCATGAAATCATTTCTCACCTGTCATAAGCCGTGTAAGAAACTGCGGACAGATGCATAACACACCTACACGTTTTCAGAAACAACCCAAACAGTAAAAGCAACATTTGAAATGTGCATTTTTTTTTACTTTGTTGATATCAAATATAGGGCATTGTTAATCTGTGGGCTATGACTCAACCAAATCGGGATTGGACCCAAATGTCTGGCATCTGTGATAGAAAAATGTCCATAGGGCTTCTCCGAGGGCATAATGTTCCTTGAATAGGTTGTCTATACAACCTATTCAACCCTTAGCTTTGTATAACATAAAAGCGACTCCCTCCAGTCATGAAGATAAGCAGCTCGGGCGGGAGTTGGTTGACTGTAAATATTCCTACAGGGGACAGGAGTCACTGATGGTTATCACTAGACGCGTCGTCTTGTCTATGCTTGAAACTCTTTGTGTTGTGATCAAGGAATTCGGTCCCAGGAACGCCTGGGGGTGAAAATTGTATTTAAAAGGGACAACTTTACTTCAGGTTGCTACTCACTCTGCTAGAGAGGAGTCTGGTGAATGCATTCATTAAAATACTCTTAATTTCTACAAGTATTCAGTTTGAAGATCTCATTGCCCTAGATGCAATTATTGAATTGCCACGACAATTTGGGGGCTCGTCCGGGATTTTTAACTTGAGTCTTTTCAGTCTAGTCTCCCAGGTGAACCGTGCACGGCCGGTGACTTGAGTCTCCGGAGCTCTACCTCCTGCCAGTGACTGTAACCAGCATACTGGAGTGAGACGAGGGCGCCTGGGAGAGAGACTGAGGGCATCTCAATAAGAAATCCTGAGGGAAAAAGAACACGGCAGGTGAGATCAATACTTGTGTAAATTAAGGTTCGCTATTTTTTAGGAAAAATAGTTCGTGGATTAGAACTGGTTCTCTACTTTTAGGTTGCGCTATTTTTAGGAAAATAATTTGGAAATAATTTGTATGGAAATGTAGAATAATTTGTAGGAAAATAATTTGCGATGGAAATGTAAAAAGGCTGACCAGGGCCAGAGAAGTACAAGGTACAAAGACTCGCTATATTCGCTAAAGGGCCGACGGGTTTATTAATAATTTCGGAGACATTAACCGAATAACATTAATCGAATAAGATAGGGGTATCCCGTAGGTTACTAGGATCGAGGTAACAGTACGGTAAAGCGAGCAGGATCCAAGATGAGAATGGAACTAAGTGAACCGTACCGGGATTGAGGTACTGCGAGGCCTTGATAACTAATAGAAGATAACTAATATATAGCAAAGATAAAAGCGCTCAAAGAAGGAAAGTAATTATAATAATAATAATAATATATATAATAATTATAATAGGAGGGGATTAATAAGAATAATAAGAATAATAGTAATAAGAATAATAGTACAATTATTAATGATAAGAATAATAATTAGTAGGGTGCCCGGATCTAAAATGGGAAATAAGAATTCGGTAATAACCAGGGCTGCAAAGGTAATGTTGGAGAAACATGGTGAAATGGCACTAGAATGGTTACAATATTGGAAAAAAAAAGGGTTTTCCAGAAATGGGGAGTTTACGTTTGGAGAAATTGAAGGAATTAGAGGATGTGTTATTAGAGTCGGAAAAGAAAAAGAAAATATGAAAACGTGTTGGTATGCATTTCATTTGTGGAAAAAAGAGGGTGAGTTAAGAGAGAAAATTCTGATGAGGGACAAGCGAGTGTAGAGAGTGTAGGGAACTTTAATCTGTCTGTCACCCGTACTACAGATCTGGACTTGGACCGGACTGCCCCACGCCTGTGAATGCTCCACTGTCCGCCGCCACCACCCGCCTAAGCAGCAGCAGCAGCACCCAGCATGTATCCAGACCTGAAGGAAGACAAACCCGCCCAGGGGATGATCACCCACAGCCAAACGCGGACCCGGCGATCGGTCCAGCTGGCTTACGCATCAACCAAAGGGCCAGCGGCCGCAGGTCTATGGAGGGCTCAGACGGACACAGAAATTAAAGACGGAGAAGATGGACAGTTCCCCATGATTCAAGTTCCAAACTAGGGATGCACCGATCCAACTTTTTCAGTCCCGATACCGATACTGATACCTGGGCTTTGGGTATCGGCCGATACCGAGTACCGATCCGATACCGTTGTTAAATTAATAAACTGTTTGCCTCACTGTGTGGAAGAGAATGGGATCATTCTTTTGTGCAAGGCAACATCAGGCTTGACTAAACATCTACTTCCTAACTTTGTAAAAACAAAATGTAACAAATGAACAGATATAAATGTACCTGAATTTGTATTTATTACTCTAAAGATAATAAATAATCGCATCGCACCAGCCAACTGGAAGCAAAAACATTTCAAACATAAAACAGGAATCAAAATTCTTCGGTAACACAATTTAGTGCATACATTAGGAAATATGTCCTAACATTTACATCCCCGCCACTGATCAAGCCCAGTCGCAGCGACTCCTCGCCATCAGCGCGATTTCACCTTTGGCCAGTCTGGACGCCGAGGGGTGAACGTCTCGTGCTCTGACTGCCAGCTGCGCGAGGACAGGACTGGGCCGCCTGTGAGTGCTTTGGGGGGAGGGGCCCACGCAGCACCCGCCCGCTGCTCATTGACAAGAGTAAGAACGATACGAGCTTTCACGTCAGAGTCGACAAAAGTCTCCAATAACAGCAGAAAAAGTCGCTAGATTTGTTCGCAAGTCGCTTTTTGAAAAAAGAGTCGCTAGAGGGTCTGAATACTCGCTAAATATAGAGACGAAGTCACTAAGTTGGCAACACTGCGTGCTGCGCGTGCTGCTGACGCATGACGTAGTACGCGTCGCACACATAGAATTGAAGTGAATAGATCGGTCCCATGGATCGGCCCCATTGTCTCCGATACCCGATCTAGCTATTTTAGTCATATCGGGGCCGATATCCGATATCAATATCGGATCGGTGCATCCCTATTCCAAACCCACAGGACGGTAGCCCAGCATATGTCTTCCGTGCATGGAGACCGAGTGATATTAAGGACATGGCCGAATGTCTGCCGGACCCGTCCGTTGCGGGGGGGAATCGCTCGCCACGGCGATCGCTGAAATGGTCCAGCAACACAAACTATCCATCACAGAAGTGGGTCAAAGTCTGTGTGAGCCCGACTAAGGTTTCGATAGGGTCCCCGCATGCAGGGGACAGGCCTGCAGAGAACCCAACTCCGACCTGAGGCCGCCATCGAGAGCTGCTGGACGCGGGGGAGTGAAGAGTTTATCGGGTGGTATGTAAAGAGACATTGTTGTTGACAGCGTACCGCCAGACTTGACTGTGATAGTGAGTCACGCCAGCACGCAGGAGATCTTAGAGAGAAACAGATGAACAAGAAGAGACAGAGGAGAGAACGGGGAGATACGAAGCTTCAATTCACCAACTAGAAGCGCTGACAAACCCTGCGCCTACCCGCCAATACAGAAATAAAAAATAAAAAAACGCGGGACACTCAGGTCGAGGACTTGGGAACCCAGAGAGCTGCTGTGGAGCTGAATACCCGAGGGGCGGAGGTGGACGGATGCATTTGCATTGATGGTGTGGGGGAGCTGGTCCTGTCCAAGAAGGTCGTATGAGCACTGACACACACACACCACACACACAACACAAACAAAATGGAAAATAGGGATGAAATCTAATGTGTAGATTAGGACTGAGTGTTATTTGCACCGACACAGGCCTCACGATCACCTCCGATGCAAGGCCGGCGATTCAAGCATATTCAGGTGCGAGATGCGCACCAGAGTGTTCTTATACGTGGGACTTGTCGACAGAGAGATCAGAGGAACAGCTGACATACTGATCACAGATACACATCACTGCATGCAGGGTCAGCCAGAGGTACAATATATGTCCACAAATGATTTGCATAGTACTGCCAGAATATCTTATGAGGGGCGGTTACCAGGATTTGAAGAATTATGGTTTAATGAGGCGAATACAACGCCAATGTTAAAAGGAGAAAGTTTGCTTTGGTATGAGAAATTTAGCATGTTAAAAAGTGTCCTCCAGTGAGGAAGTTGAAAGGTTTTATGGGGTTGCTGGTGCAGAACCACATGGGTCCCTAGCAAAAACCCCCGACATGACATGGTCCGAACTGGGGTCATGGGTGTCAAGGGGGGGGACACATGTGATTGGAGAGCAGATGACCCAGAGTGACAATACACCAAATGGGCAACAGTAGGGAGGAGTTGATGCTCCCACAGATGACGTTGGAGGACCACGATTGGCTGGGGTCCCGTCCAGCCTGTGGGCTCAAAATAAATATGATGTGGGTCGCATAAAAGGTGTGGAGCCCCGAATGGTATCTCCAAAATCTGCTTACAGGCCCAGACAACCCCAGTACAGGTTACGCCAAGAGGCAATTGATGGTATCATACCTGTGTTCAACTCATTGTTGGAAGCCGGTGTGATAGTTCCGTGTCCGAATTCACCATGTAGTACCCCAATATTCCCTGTGAAAAAGGCACCCATTGCAGGACAAACTCATGGTTTGGTTTGTCCAAAATTTTAATAAAGGGAATGATGCAGTGCATCCAAGAACACCCATTGTACCAGATCCGCACACCCTATTAACACAGGTACCTGAGAATTACAAATGGTTTACAGTCGACTTAGCAAACGCGTTCTTTAGCATACCGGTGGATCCAGCAAACTGAAATTGGTTTGCTTTTTAAATTTATGGGAAATCATATACGTGGACTAGAATGCCACAGGATTATTGTGAATCACTAACTATATTTTCTGCAGCGCTGCATTACAATTTGGCTCATCTAATCCTCCCGAAGGGGGGGAGCACACTAATTTAGTATATAGATGACCTCCAGGTGTGTTCTCCAGACCCCACGAGGTGTAAACAGGACACCATTATGTTGTTAAGGTAATTAGCCAGCCAGGGCCACAGGGCCAGTTTAACTAAGTGACAGGTTGTAACACAAAAGGTACAATTCCTGAGCCACATTCCCACACCAGGTGGCAGATCCCTTAGCGAGGAGGATAGAATAAATCCAAGCAAAACCTTATTACAAAGAAACGAATGATAGGATTCTTGGGAATGACGGGCTACTGCAGACAGTGGATACCCGATTATGCAAATTTAGTACAGCCACTCCAAGACGTCACCATGGCCACGACTTGACTCCGACTGACTCGCCGGTGACGTGGACAGCCAGCAGTCAGATGCCTTACAACTCATACGGACTTAAAACAAAACCTTATGAACCCTGACTGACTTCAGGCTCGATCAGGACCCATACAACCCTTCACACAGAACAGTGGCGGGAACGAGATGGGTATATGATACCACTACAGAGGCATGGGGCAGCCTACTATTGCCTATTTTTCATCCAAGTTAGACCCGGTGGCAGCTGGTTTACCACATTGTTTGAAGGCAGTGGCAGTGGCGGCAATGGCGGTTGCCGCCAGTAGGGGGCTAGTGGGTTACATGCCATTAACTTTGCTTGTACCCCACGAGGTTTCATCTATTCTGCTAACTCAGAAAACATCACACCTAACA
>PIJE02002891.1:20000-27593 GCA_002895965.2 Coryphaenoides rupestris | reverse complement strand
ACCAATGTTCATGGTTACCCCTGGTTACCCCTTTGTGTTACCCCTGTACCCTCGTGACCCCTTCCCCTGGTTACCCGATTTTCTTGTTAGAATCATTGGACTACCCTTGATGAATTGCCTACCTGCCTGTCGGTTCCTCACGCTGTGTGACACGTGTGTAATGGGAAATTGCATTTAAGGCCTTTCTTTCAGCTGGCATTATGTTCCTTGAATAGATTGTCATTACGACAGACAAACCGTCCACCAACTGGACCTAGGGTGACTTCTTCTTTGACCAGTCATAAAGATAAGCAGCTGGGGTGAGGGTTGGCTGACCGTTAAACCCCCACTGTACTTACCTCAGGAAACCTTGTCTGGTAGGAAAGATAGGAAACTTCTCCTATACCATGAGTGGGGTGAAAAGTGTGTATAAAAGGGACAAGTGAATATCTGTTTGGTACTCACTCTGCTTAGAGAGGGGTCTGGTGTATGCATACATTAAATACTCTTAATTTCTACAAGTATTGTGTTTACTTCAGTTTGAAGATCTCATTGCCCTAGATGCAATTATTGAATTGCCACGACAATTTGGGGGCTCGTCCGGGATTTCTAACTTGAGAGTTTTTCCAGCCTCGTCTTCCAGGTGAACCGTGCACGGCCGGTGACTTGAGTCTCCGGAGCTCTACCTCCTGCCAGTGACTGTAACCAGCATACTGGAGTGAGACGAGGGCGCCTGGGAGATGGACTGAGGGCATCTCAATAAGAAATCCTGAGGGAAAAAGAACACGGCAGGTGAGATCAATACTTGTGTAAATTAAGGTTCGCTATTTTTTAGGAAAAATAGTTCGTGGATTAGAACTGGTTCGCTACTTTTAGGTTGCGCTATTTTTAGGGAAATAATTTGGAAATAATTTGTGATGGAAATGTAAAAAGGCTGACCAGGGCCAGAGAAGTACAAGGTACAAAGACTCGCTATATTCGCTAAAGGGCCGACGGGTTTATTAATAATTTCGGAGACATTAACCGAATAACATTAATCGAATAAAGATAGGGGTATCCCGTAGGTTACTAGGATCGAGGTAACAGTACGGTAAAGCGAGCGGGATCCAAGATGAGAATGGAACAAGTGAACCGTACCGGGATTGAGGTACTGCGAGGCCTTGATAACTAATAGAAGATAACTAATAGATAGCAAAGATAAAAGCGCTCAAAGAGGGAAAGTAATTATAATACTAATAATATATATAATAATTATAATAGGAGGGGATTAATAAGAATAATAAGAATAATAGTAATAAGAATAATAGTACAATTATTAATGATAAGAATAATAATTAGTAGGGTGCCCGGATCTAAAATGGGAAATAAGAATTCGGTAGTAACTGGGGCTGCAGAGGTAATGTTGGAGAAACATGGTGAAATAGCATTAGAAGGGTTACAATATTGGAGGAAAAAGGGTTTTCCAGAAATGGGGAGTTTATGTTTGAAGAAATTGAAGGAATTAGAGGATGTGTTATTAGAGTCGGAAAAGAAAAAGAAAAGTTTGAAAACGTGTTGGTATGCATTTCATTTGTGGAAGAGAGAGGGTGAGTTAAGAGAGAAAAATCAGAAAGGGCCAGCGAGTGTAGAGAGTGTAGGGAACTTTAATCTGTCTGTCAGCCGAACTACAGATCTGGACTTGGACCTAGACTGCCCCACGCCTGCGAATGCTCCGACACCTGCGCTACCTCCGCCACCACCCGCCTACGCAACAGCAGCAGCAGCAGCCCCCAGCATGTATCCAGACCTGAAGGAAGACAAACCCGCCCAGGGGATGATCACCCGCAGCCAAACGCGGATCCGACGATCGGTCCAGTTGGCTTATACACCAACCAAAGGGCCAGGGGCCGCAGGTCTATGGGGGGCTCAGACGAACACAGAAATTAAAGACGGAGAAGATGGACAGTTTCCCATGGTTCAAGTTCTAAACCCACAGGACGGCAGCCCAGCATATGTCTTCCGTGCATGGAGACCGAGTGATATTAAGGACATGGCCGAATGTCTGCCGGACCCGTCTGCGCAGGGGGGAACAGCGCTCGCCACGGCGATCATTGAGATGGTCCGGCAACACAGACCGTCCATCGCAGAAGTGGGTCAAGTTTGTGTGAGCCGACTAGGTTTACGGTGGGGTCGCATACAGGGCGACATGCCTGCAAGAGACCAGCCTGATGTGATGTACGATTGGGCCCAAGGAGCGGCGTACCGTCGCTTAGTGGAAGGATTGTGTGAGCGGGCCAGGGAAGCGTTCCCCCTTGTTAGAGACTGGACCGCTGTACGAGAGGTTAAACAGCGCAAAGGCGAGAAGGTAGTCGACCTCCTAGACAGACTGGAAAAAGTGTTTCGGACTCATGGAGGGATGGCCGTGCCGACGGACAGACGAGACCAGACTCCGTACGAGGACGCCATCACGCACGCGCTGTTGGACGCGTTGGATGAGAACTTATCTACGTTTGTAAAGACTCACTGTATTGGCTGGCGTACCGCCAGGCTCGCTGTGATAGTGAGTCACGCCAGCCACGCAGAAGATCTCCGAGAGAAACACATAGATAAGAACAGCCAAAAGAAAGAAGCGGTAGCTGCAAAGCTTCAATGTGCCCAACTAGAAGCACTAAGAAACCCCGCGCCTACCCACCACAAACAAGATCAAGATCGGGACAAGTCAAGGGGGAGAGGGAAGGCCCGAGGGGGCGCCAGATGGGGTCCAAGGAGTGGGGGTCGAGGATATAAGAACCCCGACGGCTGCTACCGCTGTGGAGCTATGGATCATTGGATCAAAGATTGTAGATACAGAGACTATGACGAGGAGAGATACAATGAAGAGGGCGGCTGGCAACACGCACCCCGTGGTGTGACTGTGAACAACCCGAGGGGGAGAGGTAGAGGTGGACGGATGCATTCGTACTGACGGTGTGGGGGAGCTGGTCCAGTCCAGGAAGGTTGTATGAGCACTGACACACACACACACCAAACACAAGAAAAGATAGAAATTGCGTCAAATGATTCACGAACACCACACTCAGATGACTGCATGGTTCTTACTAGCCTTACGCGACCTGATCAACTTCCAAAGACTACGATAAATGTAAATGGGAAAAATACAACGTTTCTAGTTGATTCAGGGGCAGCACATTCATTGTTGTCCTCAAAAGAATGGACAAATCTCACGAAATTAAGCGGCCGTTATGTACATGTAGTGGGGGCAAGCGGCCAACCCTTTGTGGAGAAATTTACAGTTCCGCTACCAGTACAGGATGGCGAAAAACAACTCAAACATTCTTTCCTTTTGTCGACCCAATGCCCGGTGAATTTGATGGGACGGGATTTGATGTGTAGATTAGGACTGAGTGTTATTTGCACCGACACAGGCCTCACGATCACCTCCGATACAAGGCCGACGATTCAGGCATACTCAGGTGCGACATGCGCACCAGAGTATTCTTACACGTGGGACTTGTTGACAGAGAAATCAGGAGGCGCAGCTGACATACTGATAACAGACGCACATCACTGCATGCAGGGTCAGCCAGAGGTACAATATATGTCCACAAATGATTTGCATTGTACTGCCAGAATATCTAATGAGGGGCGGTTATCAGAATTTGAAGAATTATGGTTTAATGAGGCAAATACAACGCCAATGTTAAAAGGAGAAGTCTTGCTTTGGAATGAGAAATTTTGCATGTTGACAGTGTCTTCCTCTGAGGAAGTTAAGAAGTTTTATGGGGTTGCTGGAGCAGAACCACATGTGTCCCTAGCAAAAACCCCCGACATGACATGGGCCGAATTGGGGTCATGGGCTGTCAAAGGGGGGAACACATGTGATTGGATAGCAGATGGCCCAGAAGGACAATACTTCTCTCCCACAATGGGATTGAGGTGTAAGGAGTGGGGTGGAGCATTCGAAGCCCAGCACTCAATACACCAAATGGGCAACAGTAGGGAGGAGTTGATGCTCCCACAGATGACGTTGGAGGACCCACGATTGGCTGGGGTCCCGTCCAACCTGTGGGCTAAAAATAAATATGATGTGGGCCGTATAAAAGGTGTGGAGCCCCTAGTGGTAACTCCCAAATCTGCTTATAGGCCCAGACAACCCCAGTACAGGTTACGCCAAGAGGCAATTGATGGTATCACACCTGTATTCAACTCATTGTTGGAAGCCGGTGTGATAGTTCCGTGTCCAAATTCACCATGTAGTACCCCAATATTCCCTGTGAAAAAGGCACCCATTGCAGGACAACCAACCTCATGGCGGTTTGTCCAAGATTTGAAAAAGGTAAATGATGCAGTACATCCAAGAACACCCATTGTTCCAGATCCGCACACCCTATTAACACAGGTACCTGGGAATAGTAAATGGTTTACAGTAATCGACTTAGCAAACGCGTTCTTTAGCATACCGGTGGACCCCGCAAGCCAATATTGGTTTGCTTTTCAATTTAATGGGAAACCATATACTTGGACTAGAATGCCGCAGGGGTATTGTGAATCACCAGCCATATTTTCTGCAGCGCTGCATGACAATTTGGCTCATTTAGTCCTCCCTGGGGGAAGCACACTAATTCAATATGTAGATGACCTCCTGGTGTGTTCTCCAGACCCTAAAGTATGTGAGCAGGACACCGTTGTGCTGTTAAGGTATTTAGCCAGCCAGGGTCACAAGGCCAGTTTAGCTAAATTACAATTTGTTACACAAAAGGTCAAATTCCTGGGTCACATTCTCACACCAGATGGCAGGTCCCTTAGCGAGGACAGGATAGAGGCAATCCAGGCAATGCCGAAACCCATTACAAAGAGACAAATGATGGGATTCTTGGGAATGACGGGCTACTGCAGACAGTGGATACTCGATTATGCAAATTTGGTGCAGCCACTCCAGGACATCACACATGGCCATGACTTGACCCCGACTGACTCTGTGACGTGGACACCAGCAGCAGAGGCTGCGTTCATACGACTTAAACGAGACCTTATGACCCCACCTACCTTGGGTCTACCAGACCATATACAACCCTTCACGCAGACAGTGGGGGAACGAGATGGGTATATGACGTCAGTACTACTACAGAGGCATGGGGGCAGGTTGCGTCCTGTTGCCTATTTTTCATCCAAGCTAGACCCGGTGGCAGCTGGTTTACCACACTGTTTGAAGGCAGTAGCAGCAGCGGCAATGGCGGTTGCCGCCAGTAGGGGGCTAGTGGGTTACATGCCATTAACGTTGCTTGTACCCCACGAGGTTTCATCTATTCTGCTAACTCAGAAAACATCACACCTAACAGCATCACGATTCTTGTCATATCACCACGTGCTGCTGTCTATGCCTAACGTTGTGTTGCAGAGGTGTACAGTGTTGAACCCGGCCACCCTGCTGCCTACTCCCGAAGATGGGGAGCCACACGACTGTGTGGCCACCATTAATGAACTATGCACACCACGTGTGGACCTGACAGCTACACCACTGCCACCGGGGACGGATGTGTTGTATGTTGATGGTTCTAGCCGAAAGGACCCAACAACAGGGGTTAACGAAGTGGGCTATGCCATTGCCACGCAGGACTGCGTGGTGGAATCTGCTAGGCTACCTCCTCACCTATCAGCACAAGCAGCTGAACTGTTTGCTCTAACCAGAGCATGCATACTATCGGAAGGTAAACGAGTTACCATCTATACAGACAGTAGGTATGCTTTTGGAGTTGTTCATGATTTTGGTACCTTGTGGAAGATGAGAGGGTTCCTCACATCCACCGGGAAACGGATTAATCATGCACAATTGGTTGCTAACCTGCTAGATGCTATACTCTTACCTGCCGCCATTTCTGTATGTCGATGTGAAGCGCACACAGGGGCCAAGGACCTGGTGTCTAGAGGGAACGCGATGGCAGATCAAGGGGCTAAAGCGGCTGCTAAGGCCCCACTCGCATCCGCCATGCAAATGGCACAGTTGACGCCCTCAGTCACCATTGAGGAATTGGCGAAAGCTCAAACCAGGGCCGTGCCCGCAGAGCGCCAGTCATGGAAATCGGCTGGGGCAGAGTATCACAATGGATTGTGGTATGGCCCGAATGGGCGGCCATGCTTGCCTAAATGTTTGTTTCCTATCTACGCCATTATGACACATGGGAAAGATCATGTGTCAAAGGGGGGAATGGTAGATAGCATCAATCGGCATTGGTACACACAAGGATTCTCAAATTATGCACAACATTTTTGTGCCAAATGCCTTGTGTGTATCACAAACAATATAGGGAGAGGACGGAAGGTCGAGCTAGGCCATCATCCACCACCATTGTTACCGTTTGATCACCTGATGATGGATTTTGTGGAGTTGACACCATGTGAGGGAAAGAAATATTGTTTAGTAATAGTAGACATGTTTTCCAAATGGGTTGAAGTATTTCCCACTAAAGCGGCTGACTCTGCAGCCGTTGCTAAGGCCTTGATTACAGAGATCATTCCGAGATGGGGAATACCAAAGAAATTGTCCAGTGATAACGGTTCACATTTCGTGAACCAAGCAATTCAGCAGCTGTCTCAGTATGTGGGAATTGACCTGCGCACCCACTGTGCCTACCATCCCCAGAGTGGGGGAGCAGTAGAAAGGGAGAATGGTACGTTAAAGAATAAACTAGCCAAAGCGACTGCGGAAACGGGTATGTCATGGGTAAAGGTCCTGCCACTGGTCCTCCTGGCCATGAGGGGGCGTTCCAGAGCTAAGGTAGGACTGTCCCCCTATGAGGTCTTGATGGGGCGACCCATGCCAATGGGGACAGGTGCACCACATGACAGCAACATGAGCACAGAGCAATTTCATCACAGTATGATTGATTATTGTATTAATCTTTCCCGAACTCTGCAAACTATACGCTCACAGGTTAAAGAGGCCCTATCGCCATCCAAGGAGGGGCAACTCCATGACCTACAACCAGGGGATTGGATCGTGGTGAAGGACTATCGGAGGCGAACCTGGCGCTCACCAAGGTGGTTAGGACCATTCCAAGTCCTGCTGGTCACCTCATCAGCAGTCAAGGTAGCTGAAAGGGCTACCTGGATCCACGCCAGCCATTGCAGACGGGCACCACCGCTGACGACCGACCCAGCACCGCCAGATCGCAGCAGACCCAGCCCTGACAACGAGGCAAGATGTTCCACCAGTCGCCAACACGCCACTCCGAGAGGGAGCAACCTCAGACCGGGGGACGACTCTACGTTGGCATCATCCTCCTCTTCAGCGTCACTGTGAGGTCCCAGCCTATCCTGACAGACGGCTGGGACAATGGAACGGATTCCCTGTTCCAGTTGGAATATAACCTTAAGGATATCAACAATAGCTTTGATGCCCTCCTGAGGGCAGCCAAGGCACATTTCGGAATTAACAAAGTATGCGGAGTTGGACCACGTTCCGTCTCCTCCGGAATACCCCTAATGGCTGTCCCGTTATCCCCATGTGCTATAGCCTCGGCAATGCATGCTTATTATCGGTCCGGGTTGGTCACAATGAATTCCAAAAATGCAGACTGGTCATGGATAAAAAGGGAATGCGATAATATTACCCACTATCCACTGAGACCCCTCCAA
>PIJE02002891.1:0-15000 GCA_002895965.2 Coryphaenoides rupestris | reverse complement strand
CTCCGCAAGACCATCGGCTCTGCCAATCGGGAGTATAAGAGCAGGGTGGAGGACAAATTCAAGAGCCACGACGTGAGGGGTGTGTGGAAGGGGCTGCAGACAATCACGGACTTCAGAGGGAGAACCAGCGGTGTAGAGAACTCCTCTTCCTCCCTCCCTGGCGAGCTAAACACCTTCTTCGCCCGGTTCGATGTGAACGGCAGCCCGCCGAAGTCAGCGCTGCCTGAGGAGAGCAGCCTGCTGAACATCTCAGAGGCTGACGTGCGCAGAGCCTTCAAGCGGGTGGACATCCGGAAGGCGGCGGGCCCAGACCACATCCCGGGGTGCGTCCTCAGAGCATGCGCAGACCAGTTGGCAGGAGTCTTCGCAGACAGCTTCAACCTGTCCCTGTCCCGGGCTGTTGTTCCCGAGGTCTTCAAGATGTCCATCATCGTGCCTGTCCCTAAACACCCCAAGGTAACCTGCCTGAATGACTGGAGACCCGTAGCCCTCACCTCAATTGTCAGTAAATGCCTTCGAGAGGCTGGTCAAGGACTTCATTTGTTCCATGTTGCCTGCCACACTCACACCACTGGATGCATCACCGTCTGGTACAGGAACTGCACCGCACTGGAGCGTAAAACACTACAGAGGGTGGTGCGGACGGCCCAGTACATCGTTGGAGGTGAGCTTCCCTCCCTCCTGGATATATACACCAGGCGGTGCGTGGCCAAGGCCAAACGGATTACTAAAGACAATAACCACCCCAGCCACAAACTGTACACACTTCTACCGTCAGGCAGGCGATACCGCAGTATCAAGTGACGAGCAGACTCAGAGACAGCTTCCACAGTCAGGCCATCAGGCTGCTGAACAAGTGCTAGTGCTAAGTGTTACTGCTAGTGCTAGTGCTAGCTCTGGTGTGCTAGTGCTAAGTGTTACTGCTAGCGATACTGCTTAGTGCTAGTCCTGGTGCAAGTGCTGGTAGTAGTGCTAAGTGTTGGTGCCGGTGCTACTGCTAGTGCTAGTGTTACTGCTAGTGCTAGTGTTACTGCTAGTGCTAGTGCTAGTGTTACTGCTAGTGCTAGTGTTACTGCTAGTGCTAGTCCTGGTGCTAATTGCTGGTGCTAGTGTTGTTCTGGTGTGACTGTCTGAGGAAGTATTCTGTGACATTCTGTGAATGTCAAAATATAACAATGTATATTTTATTACATTGATTTATATTTGTATTGCTCCCCTTAATATTTTTTGTATACTTTATTTTATCTTATACAGTTTTCTTTTGTTTAGATTTTTTGTAACTTGTTAATATAGTTTTCTATTCTATTTCTATTTCTGTTTGTATTTTTTTATAACTGCTCGTCCCGTCGGCTGTCGGGCGTTTTGCACGTAAGAATTTCACTCACTGCTTATACTTGTAAACTGTGAAGTGACAATAAAACACTTGAACTTGAAACTTGAAACTCCATCCATTTTCTAATACAGCCAACAGAACCACAATGTCTGCAAAGAGCAGGGATGCAATTCTGAGGTCCCCAAACCGGACACTCTCCTCACCTTGACAAGGGATAGATAACCTTGGGAATGCGCTTGACTTTGTGCCGAGTATACGGACACAGCTCTCACTTTAGTTGTACTGGGACCGAGTGGCTCGTACCCCATACTCCCGCAGTAGGCTACCCCCCACAGGATTCCCCGCGGGACACGGTCATAAGCCTTGTCCAAGTCCAGAAAGCACATGTAGACCGGATGGGCAAACTCCCATGACCCCCCCCCCAACAACCCCGCGAGGGTAAAGAGCTGGTCCACTGTTGAGGTTTGACAATCGGCCGGAGCCTCCTCTCCAGCACATTCGCCCCGATAATTGGACCTCACCCTCCGGTCCCCTTCTTTGACAATGGGGACCACCACCCCGGTCTGCCACACCACGGGTACTGTCCCTGACCTCCACGTGACATGTGGGCAAGATAAGATATTCCGAGGTAGTGTCATAGATCATATTTATAGACAACATGATAATAATAATAATAATATAGCACATGATAGAGGATTCCACGTGATGCTGGACAGTAATGTTAATATTGCACGTAATACTGAGGAAGTGATACTGAGGAAAGTGAGGTAATATTGCACATTATATTGCTGTGTGTCACGGTCGCGACCGTGTCTCCGGGCTCCCGGGCTCCGGTGCCGCCCCTGGATGATTAGCGGGGCTCCCGGGCTCCGGTGCCGCCCCTGGATGATTAGTGACACCTGCGCTACGCTCGCGGCTGCCGTGAATGAACAATTAGTCACGGCATAAAAGCCCCGGCTTTCCACCCACGGGTGTCGGACCATTGTCATTGTCTTGTTATGGTTATGTCTTGTCAGATTACACATGACCTGTTGTTAATTCGACGTACTACCCGTATGGATTACTACCTGCCTGTCTGTCCCGCACCCATCTGCCTGCTTGTCTCACGGTAATAAATACCATTCTGTACTGGAAAACCCCAAGTCCTGAGTCTAGCGTTTTGGGTCCTCCTGCCCCACATCGTGACACTGTGTTCATTGCCTTGTAGGGGGGGAGCCCAAAACAAGAGTGAATACCAACAGTCAGCGTGATTGGTTACCTTGGCAATACGAATACTGTTGATCCACTGCTGGAGTGTTCTGATGTCATCGCAGCAGAGATACTTGATGTATTGAGACTTCTTCTGGATCTGAGGGTGCTACACATGAACACACACGCACACACCACACACACACACACACACACACACACACACACACACACACATGTAGATAGACGTTCTATCTCTAGTACCGCAGGAAATTGCTATGAGTAAATGTACATGTATGTACATCATGGAGAGCTACATAAGAACATGGTACCAAGACTTGACTCGAGGCATAGGTTGCACATTTTGGATGGTGTGTGTGTGTGTGTGTGTGTGTATACAGACACATGTATCTTTATCCAGTATGTATATAGATAGATAGATAGTACTAGATAGATAAATACTTTATTTATTATATTGTTACCTTAAGCACCATGCAGTAGTCGGTGGGCGCTTTGTACTTGCTCCTGTAGTCCTGACCGTAGTAGATGTTGACATGGTCCAGCTGGAGAAAACACACCAGGTCCCTTGATGCCTGCACACACACACACACACACACACACACACACACACACACACACACTTTCATAAATATCTGAGTGGGTGTGGGGGTCTTCAGTGGTGGTCTATATTCGGGGGGACATGGTCTGTGATTGGTGGGTGGTCTGACCTTGGCTTTGCCCTTGGGGACATAGTAGATTCCCGATGCTCGGAGGAGGAAGTAGCGCTTCTTCCATGACTTCTTTCCATCCTCCTTCAGCCACAGCACACCCTCCATCTCTGGTACAGACACCGATCCCCTGCTAAAACACTCCTGAACACACACCCACACACATACTGTATATAAATGGGTTTTTTTAATGACGAAGGTCAGGCAAAAAAACTGGAAAAACCGGCACAAAGAAGAGAAAGATTTAAGGTTTTCCTTGAATTGAAAAATTTCCAAGAGAACATTGAAAGAATAAAATCAAATCCGACGGTCAGTACGGAGCTTGCATTGGTAGCCACGGAGCCCAGTAATAAACAACGGAATGCAGAGAAGTGTATCCTGATAAGTGCAAGAGTGTACAGGTGAAGGAAAACACAAGGAAAAGTGTTGACATGCATTATCTGATGCACATGGGCAAGACAGTGAAAAGGACTCTTGCCTAATCAAATGTTCATACACATACAGAGTTATGGAAGATGACTGTAACTACCAACATATTGAAAGAGGGAATAGGGCGCAGTGGCCTGGAAATGATCTGTCAAGATGACAATATTGATGTTAAAAACCCACCCACGCATCCACGGCCTTGTTTCCGAAGGTGTCGCTATGGGTCTCCCTCAGGAACCCCTCTACATTTTCTTTGGGGCTGGTCAGTCTCCTGTTTGTTCTCATGTGTCTTGTGTTCATGCTGACACATGAGAGGCAGATCCAGTCTCACAATCGGCAAATGCAGGTCATCCTGGATCTGGCTGCGCACCATGCAGAGGGAAGGGTAGTCCTCCAGGAGAACCAGTCGGCCACAGGCACTCCCCGACCTCAATACATCGATCTACAGTAGATGGGGCTGGGCGATGACATCAACGTCATCGTAGATTTGTTCCAGGGAACAGTGAAGTTGTGCGGGTGTGCCCTGATCCAGTGAGGGGTATGTCTAGTGCCGTTACTCTCTGATGAAGCCCTGTCAGTGGCCACCCGCATGTCCTACATGGATCTGAAGCATGCCATCCTGGATTCCCTGGGGTCCACACCAGAGGGACACAGCAGGATATTCCTGGGCTTGTTGTTGGAGGATGGTGGTACGCCCTTCACCTACGCTAACCAGGTGCTCGATGCTGCAGGTTGGTGGCTGCTCCAGGTTGGGCGAATCAGTCAGCAGGTGGTGGAGTAAGTCACTCTTGAGTGGTTTCCCCGGGCCTTCCCACCATTCATTGGGGATTTTGTCATCTGCCACCGGTCCACCACCCTCAAATTTGTGATCACCCTGGGCAGAAGACCACCTCTCACTTCCTAGACTGGGAGAAATGGATAGAGGTCCCTGCCCACGGGCTTCCATGATGAGACCCCAAATTACCACGGGTCCAACCCACAACCGCACCTCTACAGACCCATGCACCATATACATTTTCAATTCCCCGACCCCGCTCAAATCCTTCCTAGACCAGTCTGCCTTGGCCCCTGCCAACCTGCAGGGAGCTCCTCAATCGCCGGGACAAGTGTGCTGGCGCTGCAGATGGTGAGACACTTCAAGCAGGACTGCATACTAATGGAGGTGGTCTGGGTGGCTACCAGTCTGCCTCCTCTCCCCAAGAGAGGGTAGGTACAGCATACCAGTGAGGATGCATGGGGGGGACCGATCAGAATTCAAACCGTGTTCCCCAAAGCCTGGTTTGACCCGGCGATTTATTGTCAGCATCAAGGGTGGAATCAAGTGTGGAAGTGTGTTCTCGGCGATGTGCACATATATCTGGTCGTGACCAAAGAAATTAGCTAGAAAGGGGAAACGCAAAAAGTATTATTCGGCACTGATGGGCTTCAGTAGGTCAGCGACAGAGCAGAGTGCTCATGACTGGTAGGGACACGTGCAATGTGCACAGTTCTTAGCGTCACTGGCTCTGCTGATGCCAGTGTTTCCACCAGTGGATGACTGGTCCCCTCAAACAGTCCCGCGACGATACATTCCTGCCTTCTCTGAGGTCACCGGTGCCATAACTGAGCTCACCCGAAAGGGTCTACAGCAAAGCCTAGACATCCTTTTTAATTTCATTCAGATTAAGATGCTATTTATATCATATGAGATTCAAATTGACAACCGACTAATATGGTATTCAGAATGTATTCATTGTCAATGTGCTTCACTTTATATGATCATTAATGTATTTGTCATTATTTGTTGTTTTGTTATGTTTGCCAAATGCTTTCGCAAGAGCGTTTCACCATTAATGCCAATAAAGTAAATGTCATTGAAAGAGTGTGTGAGAGATAGAACAGTCGAGAGAGTGGTAGGGAGAGAGGTAAAGAGAGACGGTAAAAGTAAATGATGGATGATGTCACCTCGAGTAAGGCTTCTTTATTCCGGTCGGCCATCTCGCACGTCTCCTTCCGCCCCAACAAGTAGTTCTACACAAATCACACAATATCATGGAACGATACACAAAAGACACACCACATCATCAACATATGTAAGACGCAGAAACCCCCCAGCCCCCCTCCAGCACCCCCCGGCCCAACCCTGGGGCCCAGTACAGTCAGTGCACCACTGAACTACAGCCAATGTGAACACACACACACACACACACACACATACAACCTACACACACACACACACACACACACCCATACACCTACACACACACACACACACACCACACACACCACACACAACACGCATACACCTACAACACCACACAACACACGCATACACCTACCACACCTACCACACCACACACACACACACACAACACTACACACACACAACACACACAAACACACACACACCAACACACACACACACACACAACACACACACAACTAACACACACACATACACACACACACACACACACACATACACACAACATACACAACACACACACACGCCATACACACACACATCACACACACACACACACACACACATACAACACACAACACACACACACACACACACACACCAACACCTACACACACACACGCATACACCTACACCAAACACACACACACGCATTTACACCGTACACACACACACACACACACACACACACGCATACCACCTACACACACACAGCGCATTACACCTCACACAAACACACACACCACAACACGCATTACCACCTACCACAACACACACACACACGCATAACACCTAACACAACAAACACACACACACACACACCCACACACCACACGCAATACACCTACACACCACACACGCATGACAACCTACACAAACACACACACCTACACACAGGACACGCATTACCACCTACCACACACCACACACCACACACACACGCATACTACCTACCACACACACACGCATACACCTCTACACACACCACACGGCGACACACACACACACGCATACACCCTACACCACACAGCACGGCTTACACCGTACCACACACACACAACACACACGCATACACCTACACACACACAACACACACACACACACACACACACGCATACACCTACACACACACACACACACACACACACGCATACACCTACACACACACACACCACACACGCATACACCTACACACACACACACACGCATACACCTACACACACACACACACACACACACGCATACACCTACACACACACCTACACACACACCTACACACACACCTACACACACAAACATTTCACCACTCATTCTGCGCCCTCTTCCGGTCTCGCAGTCATTAAACTCCGCTATTATCTCTCTTCCCGTTCTGTTTTAGTGCACACACACACACACACACACACACACACCTACACACACACACACACACACACACAAACTAACGTCAAATAATCATTTATTTATTTTGTAAGAAAAAAGTATTTGAAACTTTTTTATTTTTTTTACACATGGAAAAAAATTGATAAGTGACGCCACTTATCGATTTCACGCAGTTATCGATAATTATCGATAAATGGATCAGTGGTCTCAGCCTTAGCAACGTTCACACATTTTTTAGTCTCATGGCGATTCTTAGGTCTGAACTGGGCTTCAGTGTGTACCTGAGGGTTCTTGAAGACGGCGTACTTCTCCATACGCTCAGTGAACATGAGGCGGTTCTGACCGTCTCTCGTCCAGTTCAGAAGGTTCTCTACCAGATTCTCATGGTCTTCGAATATACGCTCTACACACACACACACACACACACACACACACACACACACACACATTAGATATACAGTATATACAGCACACAATACATCTCTAGAGAATTCCAGAGAATTCTCCCACGTGATCCTCCTGTGTGTTTACATATGCCCAACCGCGAACGCGGAGCGGGCGAGTGACGTCACGCACTCTGTTGTCGCGAGACTTCAGACTCAGCACCCAGAAGCATTCATGGCCATATCCGGGGACTTCAACAAAGTAACCCTGAAGAAGACACTGCCCACCTTCCAGCAGTTTTGTGGACTGTCCCACCAGGGAAAACAAGACATTGGACCTGCTGTATGCCAATGTTAAGGAGGCATACAGCGCCACGGCCCCTTCCTCCACTCGGAAGGTCGGACCACAACATCGTCCACCTCCAGCCCCTGTACAAGCCTCTAGTCCGGAGGCAGCCTGCAACCATCAAGACTATGAGGAGATGGTCTGAAGAGAAGGAGGAGGCTCTGCAGGCCTGCCTTGAGGCAACAGACTGGGGGCTGTTCTGTGAAGAGTATGGAGACGACCTCGATGGTCTCACGGACTGCGTAACAGAGTACATCAACTTCTGTGAAGACAACATCGCCCCCACAAAGGCTGTACGATACTTCCCAACAATAAACCGTGGGTCACCAGAGACATCAAGGCCCTGCTCAATGAGAAGAAGAGGGCCTTCAGAGACGGGGACAAAGACCAGATGAGGCGGGTTCAGAAAGGAGCTGAAGGTGGTGATCCAGAAGGGCAAAGACACCTACAGAAGGAAGCTGGAGAAAAAGCTGCAACACAACAACCTGAAGGACGTGTGGAGTGGCATGAAGACCATCACCGGCTTCAAGAGGGCTGGAAACCAGGCAGCTGAGGGTGGCCGAGACCGGGCCAACGAGTTGAACCAGTTCTTCAACCGATTCGATGTGAGGGTGCCGGCTGTCCCCTCCCCCGGCTCCGCCATAACGACCCCTCTCCACACCTCCGGACCTGCTACCCCTCCCCCCCCACCAACCCCCTCCCCCATTCACCCACTTCCCCACCAACCCCCTCCCCCACCCACCCCCCCTCCCCCCTGCTCTACTTCCCCCCCCCTCTCCACTCCCCTCACCCCCCCCCCCCCACAAACCCTCCCCAATCACACCACCGCCCCACCAACCCCCTCCCCCAATCACCCCACCTCTCCACCAACCACCCCCCCTCTCCACTCCCCTCACCCCCTCCCCCCACCAACCCCTCCCCAATCACCCCACCTCTCCACCAACCTCCTCCCCAACCACCCCCCTCCCCTCTGCCTCTACTCCCCCCCCCTCTCCACTCCCTCACCCCCTCCCTACCCCTCTCTCCCCCTCTCGCACCCTCTTTCCTTCACGGCAGAGCAGGTGAGGAAGGCGCTGACCAGACTCCGCCAGGCAAGGCCGCTGGTCCTGACGGCGTCAGTCCGAGGGTCCTCAAGACATGTGCCGTCCAACTGAGGGGTGTCCTGCAGCACATCTTCAACCTGAGCCTGAGACTGGAGAGGGTGCCGGTGCTGTGGAAGACATCCTGCCTGGTCCCGGTCCCGAAGAAGGTGTGCCCCAGCACCCCAACGACTACAGACCGGTGGGCGCTGACATCCCACCTGATGAAGTCCCTGGAGAGGCTGGTCCTGTCAAGTCTTCGGCCCATGGTGACCGCATCACTGGACCCTCTCCAGTTCGCCTACCAGCCGAAGATGGGTGTTGATGACGCCATCATCCTCCTGCTCGACACGGCCTACACCCATCTGGACAGACCCGATAGCACTGTGAGAATATGCTTCTTTGACTTCTCCAGTGCATACGACACCATCCGGCCTGACCTGCTGGGAAGTAAGCTGACGAAGATGGGGGTGGACCTCTCCCTGGTCTCCTGGATTATGGACTACCTGACAGCCCGACCACAGTTTGTCCGACTAAAGGACTGTGTGTCGGACAAGGTGGTCAGCAGCACAGGGGCCCCCAGGGAACTGTGCTTTCACCCTTCCTGTTCACAGCATACACCTCGACTTCCGATGCCACTCGGAGACCTGCCACCTGCAGAAGTATTCGGACGATTCTGCATGTGTTGGCCAGATCACTGGGGGAAGGGATGAGGAGTATAGGGGCTGGGTGAGCAAATTTGTTGAGTGGTGTGGGCTGAACGAAATGCAGCTCAACATCACCAAGACAAAGGAGATTGTGATAGACTTCAGCAGGAAGAAGACTATCCCCCCCACACCCATTTCCATAAAGGGCGTGCCCGTGGACATTGTTAAGGACTACAAATACCTGGGAGTTCACCTGGACAACGGACTAAACTGGGCCAAGAACACTGAGGCTGTGTACAGAAGGGCCAGAGTAGACTCTACTTCCTGAGGAGGCTCAGGTCCTTCAACGTATGCAACACCATGCTAAAGATGTTCTACCAGTCAGTCGTAGCCAGTGTGATATTCTATGGGGTTGCATGCTGGGGCAGCAGGTTGAGGTCAGCTGACGCCAACAGGATCAGTAGGATAGTCAGGAAGGCGGGCTCGGTCCTGGGGGTCCAACTGGACTCCCTGGCGGTGGTGGCGGAGAGGAAATGTTGCGCAAGATGCATAGCATCATGGGCACAACCTCCACCCTCTCCACCAAATGCTGACCTCATATAAAAGCACATTCAGTAATAGACTAATCCAACCCAAATGTACAACAGAAGCACAAGACTCTTTATCCCGGTTGCCATCAGGCTGTACAATGCATCCACCTCAGGCGTGAGAGGAACAAGGAACACAGCGACCTGAGGTCAACACACGATACCATGCTAATGGTACACAATGCTAAGGTCAATTACAGCCACATCACTCCAGCAATCCTGCACTTTATCACTTTATCACTTATCACTTATCACTTATCACCTTACCACTGGTCACCTTATAATGTATCCACCAACACCTGCTGACAACGTAGTCCACAGTGTAGACCTTCTCTACCTCACTGTAGTTATTGGTAATATTTACCATGCAGACAGCCTACAATACTGTAGTTATTGTAATATTTACCATGCAGACAGCCTACAATACTGCCAAACGCTGGTTGTTGATACATGTTTGTTGTTTTTGTTTCAATGCAGTCCCTCCTTAGACTGTATATTGTGTGGTGTATTTCTCCCCTGTGTTCTTTCTGACTTTTATGCTGCACGATAAGTTCCCTCGGGATAATTAAAGTCTTCTTGAATCTTGAATCTTGAATCTTGAATCTAGATGTAGGTTAGATTAACCACTTCACGCTTAGACCTACATAATGTGTGTGTGTGTGTGCGTGTGTGGTGTGTGTGCATGTGTGTGCGTGTGTGTGCGTGTGTGTGCGTGTGTGTGCGCGTGTGTGCGTGTGCGTGTGCGTGTGTGCGTGTGTGTGTGTGTGTGCGTGTGTGTGTGCGTGCGTGTGCGTGTGTGTGTGTGTGTGTGTGCGTGTGTGTGTCTGTGTTTACCCATCTGAAGCTCGCTGATCGTCTCCACTAAAGACCAGTCAGGACTGAAGCCACAGTGAGATTTATCCAGTAGATTGTTCAGAACCTGCAGAATACACAGTAGAGAGAAGTTATACTAGTACCAGTATGGCATATTACTAGCATTACACATGCTGTCTAGAAAGAAACCAGTAGAGATCAGCAAAACTACGACTCGTAATTATTATTAGTTACATTATGCGCTCAGCTATTGTTCTTCTAAGGCTTCCTCCTTCTTTTTCTATATAATGCCCAAACTCTGGTACATATCTCCTCCCACGATTTTGCACAATCAAACCTTGACATGTTCAGCTTGTAATGGAATCGCAAGGTATTACTTTTCTAATTCAAATATAATAGAAAATATTGGAGTAATAATCAACGGTTTAATAGTCTTTCATTTAGGCACAGGGGTATTTTAATATGTTCTTGAAATACTGACTATATGAACGTCATATATAACTACGTCGTATCTAGTTTGGTCACGTATTGATATTCTGTTACGATCATGAATTTTGGCTCAATCATGTCAAACTGTGTGACATGATTCAAATGAAGACCTAATTCTGTTTGTATATTTATGCCTCCTCCATGCAGACCTGTGAACTCTATCATTAGTATATATTAGTATATAAGTATGATCACGATTCAACATTTCTATCTCAGTCTTAAACAGTATGTTTCTCTACTTACCATATTTTAGCTCATTTTACATGACAGTATTCACCGCATTTTCTGCAGGAAATGCATATTCTAGTGAGTATTGTTATAATTAGCCTTTTCTCGTGAGGTCAGCGAGGGACTCACCTGTCTGACTGTCTGTCTCTCGTCCACCATCATGGTCTTCGAGCTCTCGTCGGAAAGATGAACACGAATGACCAGCTAGAGAGAATGAGAAGGATTCAAAAGAGAGAGAGGGGTGACGGAGAGACACAGATGAACAGTGAACAGTTTATTTTTGGTGCAAAGTGAAGTAGGACAGGGCTGTCTGATGCCAGGTCCGATGACATACGCTATGTTTTGAGACGGAGACGACTGGTTTATAATGAACCACGATAGCTCCTACGGAATAGACTCCAGTTCAATATGCAGTGGAATGTGAATGTGTGTGTGTGTGTGAGTGTGTGTGTGTGTGTGTGTGTGTGTGTGACTCACCTTTTTAACCTGGGCTTCCTTTATCTTCTCCAGAGCAACTCTGATGTTATCAGCTTTAGCCTTGGCAGCCTGCTCCTCCTACACACACACCACACACACACACACACACACACATACACATACACATACACACACACACACACACACACACACACACACACACACACACACACACACTAAGCAAAGAAGTAGCCAGTAGATTGAGTCGTAACTATCGAGCCATCAATGGTTAGACGTCTCACCTAGTCTATTTTTTACTTATTTAAACCTCTGCAAATACTATGGTCGACAGTATCCAAGGCACATTGTGATGATGCATGCATGGATATAACGCCATAGTCAACAAGTCTTCTTTTGACCTCAAAGGAAAGGCAAGATTTGATGAGTCTGACGAACACAGCTAGTGTAACTCAATAATTGCAGTGAGAAAGCAATCCGGCCCAATTTCAGGAACTAAATCCAAACCAAATGCCTCCATACACTGTATATATACAGTAGTATAGACCCACTGTCAGTTCTACGTTGTATCATTGTTCTTTTTTTTTATCGTGTTTCTGTCAAGTGTACGGGTGATGAGGTAAAAAAGGGAAGGACCCGAACGCAGGCAGCGGAGTAAATTCAAATGATTTATTCTAGAAAGAAAAACGAAACATACCATCGCTGGAGAAGAACAAGAAACATCCGAATACCACATGTAATGACAAGGATCTTACAACGAACATTGTATTGGGGCAGGTATACAGTAAGTAGGGAACCACTGACGAGGGTAGGGAACCACTGACGAGGGAAGTGAATACAGGTGAGACTAAAAGGAACAGGTGAAGACAATCACAGGGGCACACAAGACAGGCTATAAAACAAAACACGAAACAATGAACAAACGGATGCAGGCAGACGGCTTGGGGCCGGGGCAGACGAGCAAAGCAGGTCGGGAAGGCGATCAGGCGGCCGGCGGCAAAGACGCAGCTGCTCTGGAGGTTTACGGCAAAGACTGGGCCACTCTGGAGGTCGACGGCGAAGACGGGGCAGTTCTGGGGCTCGGCAGTGAAGGCGAGGTCGCTCTGGGGAACTACGGCGGAGGTGGGGCCGCTCCGGAGGTTGACACCGAAGCAGAACCACAACGAACGTCGCAGACCCAGGAGGCGGAGTCCCTGGGGATACAGCAGTCTCTGGGGGCAGAGCCACAGGAGATGCTGCAGACTCAGGAGGCGGAGCCACAGGAAATGCTGCAGACTCTTGGGTGGAGCCACTGGGGATGCTGTAGACTCCGGGGGCTGAGGCGCTGGGGATGCCGGAGACGCAGGGGGCGGAGGCACTGGGGATGCCAGAGACTCAAGAGGCGGAGTCAATGGGGATCTTGGAGACTCCGGGGCTCGAACAAGCAGCGGGAACCGGTAGCTACCACGGTCCGGGCACTGGGGACGGCTTAGGCCCAGCAGCGGGGACCGGAGGCTGCTACGGTGCAATCAGCACCGGGACTGGAGATAGATAGGAGGCCGCTGCAATACAACCGGGACAGGGACCGAGGACGACTGCGGCCCAGCAGCGAGGATAGGAGGCTGCTGCGATTCAACTGGGACAGGGACAGGGAATGTCTGCGACCCAGCAGCGAGGACAGGACTGGTAAGCCATAGCCCAGTGACTCTCGACGAGAGCGCGAACGAGCTGGTTGTGCTGTTGCTTATGGCTCAGTCGGCTGCTGTTGAGGTCCAACCAGGACAGGCGGGTTCCCAGGTACCGGTTAGGGGCTGGGGCCGGTGGAGGACTGGCGGGTCGAAGATCCATATACCCGAGCTTACATGATCCGGCAGCAGGCTGAGTTACTGAGTTACGGTTTACATACGTCGACTTTCATACTCAATGTACACGTGACAAATGGATAGTGTCAAATACTAGTTCATACATCTGCGTCCATGCATGGCTGGAACGCTGGCACAGATCATTTAGCCTGATCTGGGCCAGCTCTGGGCCAGCAGAGAGTAAAGACGATGACAGCGGAGCGTTGAGTGTTAGGGAGCAGCTATTATTATATTCTCCACTGAAGAACCACAGAAGCCTTTAGATCACACTGTTAACTGTCCCAACAGACAGATATACAGACAGACAGGTATGCAGACAGAGAGGCGTACAGAAAGACGGACGTACAGTACATCCAGAGGACAACGATTACAGTATTATTCCGAGAAGGGATTGGATGCTGATTGTCGCATGCAGAGGGGGTGTGGTTAGAAAGCAACCAATAGGGAGAGAGGAGGGTGTCACCTTAGTGAGAAGATGGGAGGGCTTCCCCGCCATGTTCTTTAGAATCATAGAAGTCTCACTGTCCAGATAGGAATGCTTTAAAGAGAGAGAGAGAGAGACATAAACACACACAGAGAGAGAGAGAGAGAGAGAGAGAGAGAGAGAGAGAGAGAGAGAGAGAGAGAGAGAGAGAGAGAGAGAGAGAGAGAGAGAGAGAGAGAGAGAGAGAGAGAGAGAGAGAGAGAGAGAGAGAGAGAGAGAGAGAGAGAGAGAGAGAGAGAGAGAGAGAGAGAGAGAGAGAGAGAGAGAGAGAGATAGAGAGAGAGAGAGAGAGAGAGAGAGAGAGAGAGAGAGAGAGAGAGAGAGAGAGAGACAGAGAGAGAGAGAGAGAGAGAGAGAGAGAGAGAGAGAGAGAGAGAGAGAGAGAGAGAGAGAGAGAGAGAGAGAGAGAGAGAGAGAGAGAGAGAGAGAGAGAGAGAGACACAGAGAGAGAGAGAGAGAGAGAGAGAGAGAGAGAGAGAGAGAGAGAGAGACACAGAGAACACAGAGAGAGAGAGAGAGAGAGAGAGAGAGAGAGAGAGAGAGAGAGAGAGAGAGAGACACACAGACACACACATAAGAGACACGACAGAGAGAGAGAGACAACAAGAGAGAGAGAGAGAGAGAGACACACACACACACACACAAGAGAA